>JAPPVO010002865.1:0-13865 GCA_030407325.1 Camellia japonica
AACTTTGTGTTATAGGGCAAACCATGTAACTCACTATAGGTTCCATTGAAAATATTGTTGCTCATGGTACAGTGTATGAGAGAATTGAACACAATGAAGCCATTCATACGGTGCATTAGGAGAATCAATGTGTGTGTCTGTTGAAGTTGTTATTCAAAAAGATGCCCCTCTTCCTATACCTATCCTAGATGAGATGCTTATTGTTGGAGAAGCGTGGGATTTTGTTGCTTGGCCCAAAAAATCTTGTATTGGTCGGTGATGAGGTAAAATATTCAAACTTAGAAACTATATTACAATTTCTTAAAGTTAAAGTTGATTTATATTTGTTTATTTTGAAAATTTTAAACTTAGGGAGCTTCAATTAATGTTGAATGTGGAAAATATCATGAGTCCATTCAATCTTTTGTTTCATTAGTTGAGCATATCAAGTATGATGAAGCCACAGACATTCCACTAGAGAAAGACATATTTGGGGAGAAGATCAAGATCCAACTTCAAAGAGTAGACATGGAGTACATATGTCATGTAAAAGAATTATCTGTTACATGTATCATGTTGTACATAAGGTAAGGAAAATTTGCTACATCAATAGTTATTTCTGCAGATTTTATGAATACGAATTTAATTAAAATTTGTTTATTTTATTAGTCATCTCCATCAAGTGTTGAAGGCTTCCAATTGGAGGAAACAATTTGTATTTGTTAACCCTTTTGTCCTTAGTGGAAAAACTATGGCTGGGGAGAAATCGAAATCAGTGTTGCTTGCAAGAAGATTAGAGGAGGCTATGCTAGAACAATTGATTTTAATTCCTCATAATATGGGCAATTATCTAAAACTATTTATTTCATGTGTTCAAATGATAATAAACTTATTAAGCTTATACTTGTGACTTGTTCAATTGTAGGTACCATTGGATATTGTTAGTCATTGATCTAACATTGATGATTGTGTACTTGCTTGATCCGATTAATTCTAAAATAAACACAAGCTGTGAAATTGTAATAAACACGTAAGTTTGGCTAGTTCGTACATTTTTAAGCAATTTGAGTTACTCTAAAAATATTTTGACATCTGGAATTTCTTTTGTAAAGTGCTTTGAAAATTTATGAAACTACCCAAAGGAGGAGGAGGACTAATCCAGTTTGGAAAGTAGTTCAGGTAATCAATATCATTTTCTCTAATTTTATCATACTTATATTTATGCAAATGATTGTTCAGCTTGATCATAACACTTTATATATAGTTTCTAATAATAATGAAAATGCTTTTATGTAGTCCCCACAACAGCCTACAAACATGGAATATGGGTTTCATGTAATGCGGTATATGAAAGACCTCATTAGAGATCAAAGCATCCTAAGAAAACAAAATGTGAGATAAATTCTAAACTTTTATTACTATTACATTCATGATACTTGTACATCTTCTTCATTATCTAATTGTTTGTAAATAACCTCTTGCAGTTCAATGGAAAAAAGACTTACACGGAAATCGAACTTGATGAAGTGTGAGTTGAATGGATTAATTTCGTACTAAAGAATATGAGTTGAAATCCAATGTAAGTATGATATAACTTCCGTTCTTTAAATTACTAATCAACAATTTCTTTAGTTGGTAAAGAATATATAATCACTTCAAGATTTCACTTTAGATTTGTTGATTCTATATATATTTGGTTTTATGACTTTAAAATATCTGCTCATACATTGAAGATTTTCATTTTGGATTTATTGATTCTATATATATGTCATATTTATATTTGGTAATCCAAACATTTTATATTAGTAACAATCAAAGTTGTTATTCCTTTTTTATTGATGCAGGAGATGAAGAGTTAGTGTGATGAGAAAATGTTCGATTTTGTCTTTTGTAAGTCTCTACAAAAATATTAAGTTTATTCATATGCTTCTAGTAGTTTCTGAATTAATTTGTGTTTTTATTTTTCAGGTCAGAAATTTCTTGGAGAAATGCAAAATATGGTCAAAGAATTCAACAACTTAATTTTTTCAAGTTTTTTATTTTTATTTTTTAATATATGTAAGTACAGTTAAAAACTTTTTACTAATTCCTTTGTATATACTTTTTGAACATTTAACTTTCATTTATGAAATATATGACATTATTCCATTCAATATATGGTTGTGATTCAAAATATAGTATATAGTGTATGTTACATTCTTTAAATGCATATAACATGTGATCTTATCTGATTATTAATCACGTGTTTTATTAGATATTAATCACACTTAAAATCTGTGATCTAAATGTTTATTATCACATGTTTTATTAATTATTAATCACACTTAAAAGATGTGATCTAAATGTTATTAATCACACTTAAAAGGTGTGATCTAAATATTTTTAATCACACTTAAAAGGTGTGATCTAAATGTTTTTAATCACACTTGAAAGGTGTGATCTAAATATTATTAATCATACTTAAAAGGTGTGATCTAAATATTTTTAATCACACTTAAAAGGTGTGATTAAAAATGACCCCTTTTATTCACACTCTCAAAGATCATACTGTAATAAAACTTAAAAGGTGTGATTAAATAACAAATATCACACAAAAAAAGTGTGATCTTTATTTATTTTTGTAGTATTGACGTGATGGAAACATGCAATGTACAAACCACCCTTACAAAATCAACACACCAGGTGGGATATGTGCTTTTTGCCTCCAAGAAAAGCTTGAAAAACTAGTCTCCTCCTCTTTTCCCATAGTCGTCTTCCCTTGTTCATCCTCATCTTCATCTCCTTCTTGCAGATCTAACTTCGATGGTGGATCTACATTGATTCTTTCTGTTCGACCCAACTACCCATTCACTCTGTGTTACTTATTTTTGTGGGAATTGTTAAAATAACCAGATGATTGGGGGATTACCGGCCGATCATCCGGTATGTCAGATCACCAACGCTCTTGCACAGTAAATTGGTCAAAGGTGTTCATATCTTTAGTTTGGTAAAACATTTGTTATTTTCTCAATTTGATACAAGTTTAGTGAAACCATTTAGAGCATAAAAAGAGATAACTTTTTTTACTAAATTTAAATTTGATAATGGATCAGATAAAGCGTTGGAGATGGTGTTACAAATTACAAAAAAATAAAAAAATAAAAAATAAATAAATAAATAAATAAAAATTATTGGCTTATTTTAAAAGAATTGGTTCAAATGCACGTGGACTAAATTAATAATATTTTAAATCATAAATCATAGAGATCTATTTTTAGCTCCGCCTACACCACATAGGTTTGAAAGTAAGGGCGGCTTGTGAACAGATTTTTTTGGTGCATTTTTTTTTATTTTTTATTTTAATATGAGATCAAAATAAATTAATTGATATATATATATAAATTTTTTTTTATGAAAAGTACTAAAAATTTGGTGTTTGTTAATTTTTTTTTTTTGACTTTTTTAGTATTTTTGACTTTTTAACTTTTTTTTTGTATTATTAATTAAAATGTTATATATATATATATATATATTATGTTTTTGTAATTTTTTTTCACTGTACCATTATACAGTTATTTTTCTTAAATTAGGGGAATTATTACTCAGTGGGGGCAGGAAAAAAATAAAAATCCAATGGTAAATTTTATACACATTAATAATTAAAATATTATACTTTTTTATGTCTTCCTAATTTTTTCACTGTACTATTATATAGTTATTTTCCCTAAATTGGGAGGATTATTGTCCAGTGGGGATATTAAAAAAAAAAATCAATGGTAAATTTCAGGTAATTATTTTGTAATTTCGGAATATGAACACGTAATATTTCATAATATTATGATTGGTAGAGAATGTGGGTATGTGAGTATTATATTCAGTGATTGGAGAACATAATGGGGCATATTGAATTATCATTGATTAGGAAATACAAATACGTAGTACTCCAAAAATATTAAATAATTTCTCATAAATTTTATACACTTTAATAATTAAAATATTATAGTTTTATAATTTTTTTCACTGTACCAATTATTTTCCCATATAAATTCAACCACCAAAAACCAAAAGTCTCTCTCTCTCTCTCTCTCTCTCTCTCTCTCACATAAACAGTTTGATCACCATGATAACACCCTTCAATATCTCCACAATATATCTGTTTCTCTGTATTGTTTTCTTGCTTAGCCTCAAGACCAAAGCAACCCCAACTTACCTTGCCATTCATTGCCCAAACACAACAACTTACACTCCCAACAGCACATACCAATCCAACCTCAACACCCTCTTCTCTTCCCTCTCCTCCAATTCCACCACCTCCACCAATGGCTTCTCCAACTCCACCGCCGGCCTCAACCCCCCCGACATAGCCTACGGTCTCTTCCTATGCCGCGGCGATGTCTCCACCGCTGTCTGCCAGGACTGCGTCTCCTTTGCTACTACAGATGTAGTAACAAAATGTCCAAATTCGAAGGTTGTCACGATTTGGTACGATGAGTGCATGTTACGATACTCGAACCAATCTATCTTCTCCATTTCCGATCAATCATTTGGGGTAATTTCAAATGTTAAACAGAACGTAACAGAGATAACACGGTTCAGAGAGGTATTGGGAGGTGTAATGGATGACATAGCTACTCAGGCTTCGAATGGTGGGTCTGTTAAGAAGTTCGCGACGAGTCAAGCTAATTTCTCATCGCTTCAAACGCTGTACGGGTTAGCACAGTGCACTCCGGACTTGACTGTTTCGGATTGTAATACTTGTCTTCGAAATGGTATTTCGAATTTTCCGAGTTGCTGTGATGGAAATCAGGGTGCGAGGATTCTGTTTCCGAGTTGTAATGTTAGGTATGAGTTCTACCCTTTTTACAACGTCTCTGCCACTGCACCGCCACCTTTGCCCGCCCTCCATCCTGGAACCAGTCTAGGTAAACTCCGAACTAAGTCATACAGATCATTTGATAAATTTATAGTCAAATTCAAATTCAACAGATGGTTTAATAGATTGAGAACTGAATCAAACCAAACAAAAAGCTTTCTGTCATAGTCAGATGACGTTGATTACATCCGACATGTTGCTAGATTGAGTTTTCAAATCAAACCAAATCACATCAAACTAAGTATTTTGTCTCAATCAAGTGGGGTCGACACATGAATCATTTTATCAATTCGATTTTCATATTAGGATTCATGTTCATTAAGTGATTTCAATTCTACTTGTTTGATGTCAGGCTATCTAAACACAATCCTCCTCCTTATCCAAATTTGAAATCAGCCGTATATTAAACACAAATAGAGTTTGAATAAGAATAATAACTAACACAAATAAATAAAATAAAATAAAATATACAAGATTTAGCAAATCATGCCTACTTCCCCGAATATGATAATTAAATTTGGAATCATTCATAATTTTCAAATGGAGATACTATTTGCTAATGAATCAATTTTATTTATTTATTTTGGCAGGAAAGGGAGGAATCTCATCTCAAGTACTTGTTGTCATCATCATTGTTCCAATTGGGGTCTCTGTTTTGCTCTTCATCATAGGCTTCTGTTTCATCACTAGGAAAGCAAAGAAAAAATATGATTCTGTTGAAGAAGATACTAGTAAGAACCATTAAAAAAAATTGTCTTCATCTTGTTTTAACCATTATTGGTCCTGTGAGAGATCAAAAAATTCATTACATTCACCTTTTGATTTGCCCAGCTGTGAACGAAATCAGCACAACTGAATCCTTGCAATATGATTTGAGTAAAGTTCAAGCTGCCACAAACAACTTCTCTGCTGAAAACAAAATTGGCGAAGGTGGATTTGGTCTTGTCTACAAGGTAAGATTGCACTTGATTTCGATAATGGAATTAAATATTCTTGCATTTACTGATTTCCAAATTTGGATCCAATATTTCACTGGATGTCATATATATTCTCAGGGAAAACTTTTCAATGGACAAGAAATAGCTGTGAAGCGGCTATCTCGAACCTCAAGGCAAGGCGTAGAACAATTCAAGAATGAGGTTGTGTTGGTAGCCAAACTTCAACATAGAAATCTAGTGAGATTATTGGGATATTGTTTGGAAGGAGAAGAAAAGATACTCATTTATGAATTCGTGCCCAACAGAAGCCTTGACTACTTTTTATTCGGTTTGGCAAATCTAAACAACTCTAGCTCTTAATAATGCTTTTTATTTTGTTTCATATGAGTGTACATTATCTGAATTTCATACACATTGCTGAAAAAAATAAATAACACGAACACATTCACTGATAAATGTGCAGATCCACAAGAAAAAGAGAGGTTGGATTGGTTCAAACGTTACAAGATTATAGGAGGAATAGCTCGAGGGATGCTTTATCTTCATGAAGATTCTCGGCTTATAATTATACACCGTGATCTCAAAGCTAGCAATGTTCTGTTAGATGGTAATTTCAATGCTAAAATTTCAGATTTTGGCGTGGCTAGGATTTTTGGTGTGGATCAAACTCAGGGAAATACAAGTCGAGTCGTTGGAACATAGTAAGTTTGTCCATAATTTTAATAAAGGAATACATAATTTATGCAATCTCAAGTAAAGCATAATTCAAATTACCAAATTAGCTTCCTAATGATACTAGTCTTTCTGATGGACTACACTTTCTCAGTTGAATTTTGGTGCATTAAGTCCTCAATGGTTTCATACATGATTTAATCCAAAAAGAAGTTTTATGCAGAGTTATTGTTGTCTTCTTATTCTATTGTTATGGTACTCATATACAGTGGTTATATGTCTCCTGAGTATGCAATGCGTGGACAATTCTCTGTGAAGTCCGATGTATTTAGCTTCGGTGTCTTAGTTTTGGAAATCGTAAGCGGCAAGAAGATCAATACCTTTTACCAATCAGAATGTGCTGATGACCTTCTTAGCTATGTGAGTAGTAATAATAGATTCTAATTATTATTTTCCTTCTTAGTGACGTTATGATCACATCCACAAGTCATATATAATGAAATTTTGCAGGCTTGGAAACTTTGGAGGGAAGAAACACCCTTGGAATTAATGGATCCAACTTTGAAAGGGTCTTATTCAAGAAATGAAGTCATTAAATGCATCCATATCGGTTTGTTGTGTGTCCAAGAAGATCCGGATGACAGACCCTCTATGGCAACGGTAGTTCTGATGTTGAATAGTTATTCTACTACTCTCCCACTTCCTCAACAACCTACATTTTTCGCTCATGGAAAAACAAGAAAAATGTGAAAAGGCTCAAAGTTAGATCAATCTAAAAGCAAGTCAGTGTCACTATCTATGAATGAAGTATCAATGACTGAATCAGACGTGAGACAATACAAGAAGTCTAGAGACCATATCAAGATTCAAAGATAGCTCTATTGTGTGAAATGAATATGAATAAGCTCAAACTAGGATATGAATGATAAATTTTCAATGTTGAAACATTCAAAACTCTCTAATATATTTCCAAAGAATGCATCTATATAATTACGAGCATAGGGAAATTTTATAATTCCTCACTCAAAGCCTGAGTTCGTGTCTCCATAACCCATTGTTGGGCTTAAACATACTTTTTAACACCCAAAGCACGCTGGGGCCTTAGTTTTGGTCCCAACATAGGTGTGATGGGGTTCTCTGCAGATGCGCTGTGGGTGTTAAAGGGTAATACTTTCTGGTGGATATGTGAAGTAGTTTATTTACATATCCATTTTGTGAAAAAAAAAAAAAAAAAAAAAAAAAAAACATATTGGTTAGAAAAGTGTACTTTCAATGATATGGTCAAACACAAATAAATATTGAACATGTCTAAAACTCAAACATTTGGGTTTGAATAGGGGTGTGAATTTGGCCCGGCCCAGCCCATGTCGGGCCTCGCGAGTTTCTACCAAAATTCTGGCCAGGCTGAGCTGGCCCACGAGCTAGAAAATAGGCCCAGGCTCATGTCCTGGGGGTATTCAAACCTAGGGCGGGGTGGCCCTGAACAAATATATATTTTTTTTCCAACCAAAATTCTATTATTTTCTACTAAAAAAGACACTAGGCCTTAGGTCGGGTCTTGAGTGGGCTGATGGGTCGGGCTAGGCTAGCCTTCAAAATGATGGTCTAGGCCCAGGCCTAGGGTCTCGGGCTGGACTCGGGTCCAAATGGTTAAGGCCCACCCTGGGCCGTGGGCCATTTTTACACTCCTAGGTTTGAATGGTAGTCATTTTCATGGTGGCATGTGTTTGTCTCACATCGGAATTTTACATTAGATCGTCTAAAAGGCTTTTTTTTTTTTACTTTTGTTTGGTGAGAGTGTTTATGGTTGATTGGGAATAGTGGTTGATCATAAAATTCTGCTCTTGGAAGTTGCTATTTTTTTATTTTTTTATTATTTTTTATTCTTTCCATAAAACAACAAATGCTATTTTCCTAAATGCAACTTTATGTGCAACAAAACTAGTTAGAAACTCTCTTGGGCCAATCTCCTAAGCGTGGCACAGTTGGTTAGAAGGTTTGCTTCAAGCAGCTTCATCACACTTGGTATGGGTTCAATGCTCCCCCGTTATGCGAGTCCTGACTTAAGTGGAGCTTGTTTTGGGAGGTCGGGCCAAGTTCCCAAGTTATAGTCTCCTAACTCAGAACGGATAATAGGACACCCTGGTGATCTCTGCAAGGGTCGCTCCCTTGGACCTGTCGGCAAATAGGAGGATTTTCCTATAACAAAAAATAAAATAAAATAATTAGAAAAAGAGAAATTAGTCATGAGATTGTATATATTTTTTATGAGTTTGAATCAATCATCAGAAAAACAATAAGACCAATAGTCTTTCTTCAAAATTATACTGAATGCACAAGGTACCTTTTCATAAAGAGAAAAATTATTTGAGAAATGTTTTATGTGTTGAGAATCAAATTAATACAACTTAAATATTATAAACGAAATTAAAAGATGTTATATGTGCTCTCTAAAATAATAATAACAATCCATCTCATGATATTCAATAGACACCAGAAACTTACATAATATTGATTTTTCATTGATGTTCTTTTATCGTACAAAAGATGACATATGCATGTATACATTCATAAATCTTAGATTTTAAATTATAGCATATGATATGTGTGAATGAATTGGAACAAAAGAAAATGCAAATAAGTTAATGCTTTACTAGCTACATCTTTCCAAGTCTATCCTTGGGAACAACAAAATGAGTTAAACTCCATATATATAAAGCCCAAAGTTTGTACAACATGTATTTACATAAATAAAATAAATAAATAAAGAAGCTCTCGGCTTCAAAATCCTCACAAGCTACGTCCTTGGTGGAGACATATTATTAGCACCTGAAAGTTGGTTTCCACATGAGGTGAGCTAAGGCCTAGTAGAGAATGCCTTAACATACTGTATGATGCTTAACAAAATCATATGGTGAATGCATATGCATGCCATTTACCAAAATGTTACACTTCCTTTTTCAAAACAATGCAATGCCATAGTTATATATCAATTCATAAAATAATACTTTTTACATCAGAAAACAGGGTAGTGGATACATAACACTGGGAATATCTAGGTACATGTCTGCCAGTAAGCTATACAAGCACTACCAAAACTATTTTACCGGTACTAACCGGAAGGATTGGCATCTAATCGCGTGAGTTTCTAGACTTTCACCAAGGACACACAGGCCATCATAATAAAACAACAACTACACCTCTTAACCAGATTCATCACAGTATCCACCCATTTTTCTTAAAAACAATACATTTTCAATGTTTATATATGAAACAATGTTCAATACAAGATGTATGAGTAGTTGGTTTCAATTAACCTAATCCTTATGCAATTTCTACAACAATCAAGCTATCCTCCACCAATAGCCCAAAGCATATATCTTTACTCAACAGATAAATTTCCAATAACAAGTATAATTTCAAAATCTCAAAATGGGAGTGATAATAAATATCAAACTCTACCCTCATCATCAACAGATACATTCATTTTATCTTTTCAAAACCTAACATCTTTCCCTTTTGTTTATAGGTCAAACATTAATGATTTCAATAAAAGAACTTTTACTTTCAAAACCCATTTTCTTGGAGAAATATTTAATATTTCAACACAACTCAACAATACACTCATTCTCGCAACTTTTCTTAAGAACTCATTTGAAAACCCCTATTTCATATTTCAAAAACCAAACTCTAAATCAAACCCCCAACTCTCAAATCACAACACTAGACAAGGAGTGCATAACTAAGTTAAGAATCATACAAGAAGATTGAAGAAGTCCCTACCTCAAGAGTAGAAGAAGAAAGAAACAAGAGATAACTGTAGGCAGAGTCAACAATGGAAGTTTCACCAATTAAAATGTTCTCCTTAACGAGCTCTACCTTTTACTCCAAAGCACTAGGGTAGTGAGATCAACGAATTTGGGTGTATTTGAGGTGTTTAGACAAGAACGAGAGAGAGAGAGAGAGAGAGAGAGAGGAGAGAGAGAGAGAGAGAGAGAGAGAAAAGTAAAAAAGTGACAGAAAAAGGCTTTTCCCGATCTAATATACGCACAGATCGGTCGGAGCAACCAACCCACCGCTTGAGCGTCAGACACAAGAAAGTGAAATAGCTCGAGCGACCGAAACATGGCTCGAGCGCATAATCACCTCCTTCCAGAAGTTTTGCAGACTGTAGAAAACCGCTCAAGTGAAGAAAGGACCACTCGAGCGAAGATCACTCCACTACCAAAAGTTTTGCAAACCTACAAAAGTACTAGGAGAACCCAAAGACTCCTTGAGTGACCAAAACATCACTCGAGTGAACAGGAAAAGAAACAGATAGTAATCCTTTGAGAAACTAACTCCCAACCTATTCAAGACACAATCAACAACTTCAAACAACCAAACTCAACAACAGGATAAGGGTATAGACCACGATAAGGAGCATTGGATCCCAAATCCAATAACATGAAAGGGTTGGGGTCTAACCCAAGCCGTTATATTATACATTACTAAATTGACAGAATTTAAACATTGAAAATGAAATTGCAAGACATATACACATTATAAACTAAATTGATACAATTTAATTATTAATGATAAAAAAAGAAAAAAAAAAAACACACACACACACACACACACAAGATTATGACTTTAATAATTAAAATGCATTAACCCATAAAATTATTAAGTAAATTTCTTAACCAGTGGAGACACACATAACATTTATGATTAAATAAGAATATAATGTTAGGTTTCATGAAAAAAAAATATTATGAAAGTTTCATGGAGTTTTAAAAAATCTAGTGTGGTAGGTAACACACACACAAAAAAAAAAAAAAAAAACACCGACTTACCTTAGTGTAAGTATGTTTTAATTTAAGTATTACTTTGCAAATAGTATTTATAGACTCAACTTTGTCTTATAATGCTCTATGATTAATAGATTGTAACTTAGTGTATGTGATTACATAACATACAATAAAACACTACAAAATAATCCTAAATTAAAATTTTTTTATGAAACTTTTCATAATATTTATTTAGAGTTAATTACCTAAAAGTCCTATTTACAAATACTATGGTAGCTCAGGTCTTATATAAGATTTTTTGAAACAATAAGTCCTATTTAGTAAACTGAGAATATTATAAGTTTTTTTTCCAATTTTAAAATGAAGAATATTATCAATTTTACATAATAATATTTCAGATAATTATTTCACTAACTTGATAAAAAAAAAAAAAAACAGCGCATGAGATTAAATATTTTTTCCTTTCTACTTATTGGTTTGATTCAACTATCCAATAAAACTGAGAACATTATCAGTTTTTTTTTTTCAATTTTAAAACTGAGAACATTATCAGTTTTTTCATTTTTTAAAAGCTTTTTTCTTTATTTTTTTTTAAATTTTTTCACATCAATATTCCATCATCATCATGCTCCTTTATAGATACAAAAATTTATTTTTGCACTACAACAAAAAAAAAAAAAAAAAAAAAAAAAAAAATTCGATTTTTCATTTTTTTTTACACATAATTTTTTTTTTTCAATTTGAAAGTTGATGCTTTAAAGTTTTCAAAATTAAAATAAATGTCAAATCATCATGTTCCTTTATAGATAATCATAAATGATGAACAATCATTGCTTGAAGGCCAATTTTGACTATTAAAAATTTAATGAGACTTGAAGGTCTAAAAAATCTTAATTAGGACCTAATGGAGTATAAGTTCATAAATTAAAACTTATGTATAAATACCCCTTTATTTTATAATGCGTAGCATTACTTTTAAATAAATAAGACCCCTGCATGAAGCCAATGTATGTGCGCACTAATAACTACACAATTTATATATTTTTAACTTTCACATGAATTAATTTTTAGATGAATTAAATTTTTTTTCTTCATAAAATAAAGGGAAAATTGGTGATAAATCTAATCTAACGAGGTTATAAAGCATTAGATCTAGTGCATATTTTTGTTGGTGAGAGATGTAACACCCCATACACATAATTCCCATTGAACAAATAATAGAACATTCTCCACATAAACACATGACACACTTGCACTCAAATATTTCTCTTTCTCATTGAACTGCAAATTTCGTTTACAAAATTTCAAAATATAGATCTCGGTTCAGTAAGCTAGAGAAGATTACAAAGTCATTACATTATGACATGTAATACAAAAGAACAAAACTCAAAATAATATTAGAAAACGAGTTCCATCATTACATTACAACTTCAAGTTCACAAAAGTTTAGATTTTTGAAAAGAGAAAGTCTTTTTCCTTCGTCTTCATTGAAGGTTTTGGAGCTCTTCATTTCCTGAAAGGTTAGTAAGTAGGAATGAGCAATCGCCTAGTAGAGAATAACTTTAAATAAGTATATAAACATTTGATTTAAATATGCATGACCTTTATTAATTCCCAAGAATCTATATTTATTTAAAAATTGTACACAACGCACAATTCAACATTCAACCTCCACATTTTTCAGCCCTTACACAGATGGCTTGTGGTTGCCTCAAACCATTCCATTTTCGTCGTCCTCACACGAATCGGCCAATGGATACCTCATAACATTCCCACATTTATCGCCCTCACACGAACCAGGCAAGTGGGCCCTTAAACACATTCCACATTCGTCATCCCCACATGAATTGGGCAAGTAGGCACCTCAAACACATTCCAATGCATTAACATTTTACACACAACAATCACAAGGATTCTCAAATTTTACTTATTAATTATCCATTTCATCAAAATGAAGAACAATCCCTCATGATTCATATAAAAATTTGGGGCCTTTCTTTTCAAATATTTATTTTCCTTGATTCCAAGTATGTTTACTCATTATTTCATAGTTGATTCCACAATCCACCATCAATTATACACAAACACTTTATCACACAAGTCCATATATATATATAGATATATATATGTACATACATCATTCATCTCAATAGTTTTATACATCATAAGATTCACACCTATTTAGACCAAAATATAAATATAAAAGGGCAAAGGTATTCCTACCTCAAGGTTATATGACAAGAGATAAAGGTTCGCTCGATGAGCTTCTGAAATATGACGATCTATTCGGTTCAAAATGTAGTTGTTGGCGTGGGTAACAACTTTAATAAAGGCCCAAAGATCGATTCTTGTCCTTATTAGATGAAATCTAGGGTTTTCTAGCTAGGGTTTTGGAAAGAGGGCTATTAGAGAGAAAAGAAGTGTGAGAGAAACGAATTAGAAAAGTGTTTGGATCGCAATATAACTCTGTTGTCTCGACCAGACCGAGCAGCTAGGCAGACTGTCACGACCCAACCCGCCCCTATAGGTTTAGCGTTGTAACTGGCCAGTAATCCTCGGATTACCAAAGGCCTCTAACATAATAGCATATAGTTAGGGGCTGCGGAAGTAAAAGTATAAACAAAACATACGAAG
>JAPPVO010002866.1:0-23412 GCA_030407325.1 Camellia japonica
AATATATAATTTTATTGTAAAATTTCATAATATCAATCACAATATGTAACCTTGGCATAAATTGATGCAACAAAATATCTAAAATTTTATTGTTGATATTGCAAACTCACCTGTGAACAAAATGTTACTTGTTACTTACTAAACAGCACACGTGTTTATATATATATATATATGATTAATTATATATTCTTGACTTAGGCCTCGAATTGTTCTGACTTTTTAAAAATTAATTTTATATTTTTCATAATATTTTATTTTTTGTAATTTTTTAAATATTTTACATATATAAATTTTATTTTTTAGATACACCTAATTTAGATAAACTTAAAAAATATAATATTTATAAAAAATATATATTTTTAAAATACAAAACAATTTATTATGTTTTCGTATTCTTGTATATCTATTTATAAAAAATTTAATATTTTTTACAAATATTTTACTTTTATGTGCATCTAAAAAGTAAAAAAACTAATTAAAATATTAAAAAAATCACTAAAAATAAAAAAATTGTGATAGGGTGCATATGTATGCACCCCTCAAGGAGTGCACGCCATAACATTTCCATATATATATATAAATACATTTTGAGTTATATTATAAGTGTTTATATTTAACTAAGTGCCCACGTATATTAACGTCTCTACATAATGTAAATAAGTCGTATTTTTTATTTTATTGTTTGAATCTTGACGAGAGTATCATCAGTGGCTACCGGAAAATTTTTACAGATACGGTCACTTTATAAGCTTAAGTTTACAAATTTCAAAAAACAAAAACTCAAACTATGTTACTATCTTTTATTTTGAATTTTTTTATTTTGTCTTGTTGTCTATAGTGAATTATATATATATATATATATATATATTAGTTAATTTTTTTAAATGCACTTAAAAAGTAAAATATTTATAAAAAAAAAAAAAAATCTTTATAAAAATCTGGTTTTTTGAAAAAAAAATTTCACAAAAGTGTATCTAGAGTAACTAAAACAAAAAGTAAAAAAAAATTAAATTAAAACAATTTACCAAAGACAAAAGAAACACATAAAATAAAGGGAAATTTATCAGAAAGTCCTAATTTGGGGACTGTTGTACTATTTGGTCCCATGTTTTAAATGGTTGATTGGAGAGTCCTTATTAGGAATAATGTGTGACCAGTAAGTTCTTTTTCAAATATAGATGGGAGTTATTTAGACAGATATAACCTCAGTAGTTAAGTAGGAAAGTTTTTTTTTGGAGAATATATGATCACACGATTTGGAGAGAGGGGAGTGAATTTCCGTTTACAAAGGGTTCGAAGGAGGGAATTAGGGTTATGAATCTTTCTTGTTAACGAGGTGGGTGAGGAGTGTTCTGCAGACGACGTGGACATAGTCGGCCGTGTTCAGGTATGGCACACTTTCGACACACCTTCATGTTTGGTTGCATCATGTGTTTCCATTCATCAACTGGCCGTTTTCTGCAGTCCGAAATTAATTATTTTCATATGTCAATGGTGAATGCAATGGAAATTACGGCTATTGTCAGTATGCACGAACATATATTTGGGGGTTTTGGTTGTTGTTGGGTGGTTGTTGTGTGAACATGACCCCAAGATTTATGTATGCAGAAAACATGTTTGCAACGCGGCTTGTTTACTGTGTGCATGTTAACATCAATTACCGTTCACACACCACAACTTCTGATTGTCACGTTCTTTAACCCGTTGCATGTATGAACCGCGCAAAACATCCTACAATCTCAGCCGATGTGGTTTGTAAACTTTGTTGGAACACCAAATTTCGAAATGGGTGTAATTGAATGGGTTGGTTCAAAATGTATATGGGCAAACGGGTCACTATGGCCCCACTACTTGACTTCACACTTCAAAAATGGGCCAAATCACACTCACACGTCATGTTCACACACACATCTACTTTGCTCATACTTCGAAACATTTAAACAGTATTAGTACGCTTTTTTTGGGTAACGTGAAACATAGGCACCCTTACTCCCATAATTACACCAACAATTTTTTTGTAATAGTTTGACCAATTGTAAATTAGTAAACAACCAGTCAAAAGGATTACACTGTTAACAAGAAAGCATTTGGAATTATATGGATCACAAGACTGAAATATGGGATTTATTGGTCAATTCCTCTAAAATAAAAAACCAAAAAAATATTTTCAAAAAATGTTAATCAAACAAAGTAAATAATGGGTGGTTGTTTTGTTTTTGTTTTTGTTTTTGTTTTTGTTTTTTTTTTTTTTTGGGTAAATTACAAACACATCCCCTGAGGTTTATCTAAATTACAAATTACCCCTATGGTTCTAGAACTTATATTATGCCCCCTAAGGTTTCTAATTTCATATCCTTTTATTAATAAATCATTAAGTTAATTAACAGTTTTTAATAATGTTAAAATTTTATTTCAATTAATAATTTAGATAATTTTATTATTGTATAGGTGAATAGTTAGACATTTCATTTTTTCAATTAATTCTGTTAAATAAAAAATTCTAACAGGGAGGTATTTGTAATTTTTCAAACCACATGAGGCAATTTTAAGCAAACCTCAAGCGGCGTATTTGTAATTTACCCTTTTTTTTTTTTTTTTTTGAAACATGGGACACATTATATTAATAAACAATAACATTACATAAGTAAGACCCTAAAAGGCCATCCCAACTAAACAATAAAACAAAAGATAAAAACAAATCTGCCAAAAAAACACTACGAGTTAGGGAAAACCACCGATCTTCTCAAACATATAGTCTGAAAAAGCAAGATCTGCTTGAAAGTTCGTCGTCTTCGTCAACATAGTCCCTGTTGCTATTGTCCAACTCCGCCGCCACCAGCGCTGCCAGACATCGAACACCGCCAGAAGCTAGAGTTGAGAAAGAAATACACCCACAATGGTATGAGAGAAGACTTGAGAGCGAAAAGAACCATTGTAGGTGTCGAAAATCTAAAAATCTATGTTGAAATCAGACGAGAGAACTCTCATAACTCCTATTTCAGACATAAAAAGTCCAGATCTACACTTAAAAACTGTAGACCTATACTCTAAAGTGTAGATCTACATTTTAGAAGTGTAAAATAGGTCACCAGAATGTCGCCGGAGCAACGTTGGAGTATCGCCGGAAATCACGTAGAATTGATGGTTGTTGGCGGGTGAATAATGTGTAAAAATGGTATAAATATTTTATGGTAGGTGGATGGTGGATGGTGGATGGTGAGTGAGAATTGTAGATATATTTTGAAGATTGCCCGGATAGGTGGATGGTTGGTCAAAATTGTAGATATCTCTGCAAGATTTGGTGGGTAGGTGTTGGTGGATTTTATTTTTTAATTTTTAAAGTAGATAGTATTTATTTATTTTTATTTAAATATTGTAGTGGCATGTGAATAGTGGGTGAATTAGAATAATTATTTTTTCAAAAATTTTAATTTTTTTTATTTGTCTAATCGTGTAAAATGTAAATATATAATTTTATTTTTTTAGAAAAAGTTTTAAAAAGATAAAAAAAAAATTAAAAATTTTAAAAAAATATCCAAAAAACCATATCCAAACACCATCTAAAACATAGGAGAAAAAATTGGTTGGGATTGCGCCAAAATGGCATTGCACCAATGTGGTGCCATTGCTATAATTTGGCGTTTCATAACATCAACTCCAACGGTGAACAAGTAAAATACATAGCTGAAGTTATAATTTAGCAACAAATAGTGTAAAATAGCAATATGATAACAATGTTGCTCCAATTGTCAAATTGCTATTTTTTAGCTTAACCAACTTTTGGGTGGTTGTCCTGGTGATCATCCAAATTAGCAATTTTAACAAACATTCGGTAGTTATTCGGGTGGTCGTCCACAATTTGTTGTCTTTCTGATCTGAGCCAAAATGTTATACTTTGAGGCTCCTATTTTATGTTTGAAAAATGTTTGGTAGGTCAAATTTATGTAGCCTGAATGGTTTGAATGTATCAAAACGATGTCATTTTACTCCTAAAACAACATCGTTTTGAGACATTCGGGCTATGAAAATTCAGACTACCAAGCATTGTTGTTTATGTTTTTAGTCTTTGAATTTATCATATTTGATACAATAAAATGTTTTTCATCATTTTCAGGTTAATATCACTCCAAAAACAAAAGGATCGCAAAAAAAAAAAAAAAAAGTGAAAAGTCCATAACTAAGTGGATTCGCACGAGCAGAATTCACAAATCCGAGAACGACACTAATTGACTGGAAGAAAACACTTGTTTATATATAGGTTGATTATAAATTTGAGGAGGAATTTGCAGAGGCAAGTAAAAGATAATGGAAATGTGAAAACGAGCCGAACAAAGACTGAGTTCTAATGGAAACGGAGGACACAAATCTGCTGTTGAAAGTGCTTTGGTTCCCTATCGCAATCCTCTGGATCTTTATCAGAGTGTGACGGGAACTCCATCTGATTTGATTTCTCGGGTCAGTGAGGCGAACACGAGTCCTGCAATCGGGCAGGTGGCTTCCGTGGCTAATAATTCATCCATGTGTTAGGTCCCCGTTAGTAGCGGCTTAAATGGTGATTTGTTTAGATAATTTTAAAAAGAAAAAAACAGGAAAAAAATAAAAGAAATTTGGGAATTTTGGAATTAACTTTCAATTAGGATGCGGAGAGGTCATTCATTGAAAGTTTTTGTCTGCTCGATATCTTCTTGTGCTTTGTCAATATTGGTAAAAGTCAGGGAAAAAGATACAGCAATGCTAGGTATCATGAAAAGCCTTTCATGAAAATGGTCATGAAAGATTTGTGACATTTGGATTACACTTAATAACTATTATTATTAAAAATGGTCATCAAAAATGGTCATATGCTTGAATTCGAACTCGATTATTATTAATAACTATTATTAACAACTCTCATTTGATAGCAGGTTAATGTATTTTTATTTTTAGTTTTTCCCAGATTCTGTTTTGGGAACTCCCTAGGATAATTTTTACATTGTGGGTTCATCATATGCTTGAATTCGAACTTGATTGTTATTAACAACTCTCATTTGATAACAGGCCAATGTATTTTTATTTTTATTTTTTCCAGATTCTGTTTTGGGAACTTCCTGGGATAATTTTGACCTTTCTATTTTGCTCTTGAACTGCATTTTTGGTGTGACAATGTCTGAGGGGTGATAAACGAGTCGAATAGTTAATTGTTCAAGTTTGGTTTATTAAATTTTTAAACCGATTTCAAACGAGTTTTAGTGAAATTGAACTTGAGTAGTTTGTATTTTTATATAATTTTAGGCTTATCAAATTGAACCGAACGAGCAATTGATTGTTAAAGTTCGATTTGAAAAATTTAACGAGTTCTAAAATGTGTTTAAATTGGATTTGTTTACTTAATGAATTGAACTTGAATGAGTTTTTAACTAGTCGAGTTAGAATTATTTGGTTCATTTATCACCTCTATTGATGATGTGTTGTTTTCTTCATTCTGTAAGTGGCTATTTCTCTATTTTGTTAAGTTTTTAAATTTTGTTTTTTAAAAAATTATGAACTAATTTGACAAATAAATATATATTTTTAAAATTTTAAAATATTATTTTTGCCCCCCAATATATATATATATATGAAAATATTGTACTTAATTTTTTTTAGTAGACTAGTTTTTAAAAATTATAAAAAAAAAAAAAGAGACTAAATTATAAATACATCTTGAAATTTGTTTAAAATACGGATTATCTTATGTAGTTATGGAAATTGTATTCCGTCTCTTCAAGTTTATAATTGTATAACAAATGACACATTTTATTAATAAATTATCAAATCAATTAATTATTTTTAATGATATCAAAAATATATTTCAATTAACAATTCGAATAATTTTATTATTGTATAGGAAAGTAGTTAAGAATTTGATTTTTTTTATTATTAATTTTGTTAAATAAAAAATTATAACCGAAGAAATAGACGCTGCATCTCCTTGCTCAACACAAACATGTTTCCTTACAACCCACTCTTACGCTAATACATCGATCCGCTTCTTTGGCTAAGCAACCACAGGTGCAAACTAACAACCCCTATCATGTCCAAACCCTCCCTTGCTAACACTTGTACAGACTCCTATTTTCTCGAGCCTCTTCACAGCTGCCATGCAGACTGGTGTAAACAAGTACTCTTCCTGTCGGAACGAGACTACTTGGCTGACAAATGATATCTTCCAATCAATAGGATTGACTATGCAACCACTAGACAAGAACAACTTGAGAAAAAGACTTCAGCAGTGCATGCCTTCTTTCCTTCCTTCCTTCCTTCGGACACAAATGTGAACTGACCCCGCAAAAAGCAACCTATTTAACTCGAAACAAATTCCTAAATAGTATGAAAGGAGTCACAATAATTTCTTTGAAACTTTCAAAAATTTCAATGAGAGCTTGCGATGTGACAAGTCGTCCAATAATTTGCTCTAACTCATTTCTTTGATTATGATTTTAATTTGGATTAGCATCATTGCTCATTCCAATTGAGAAATTCATCCTCACATCTTCACCCAATTTTCATGCAAAAATCCTAACATGACCACCTCTCCAAGCCCGATCTCTATTAACCATCTAGCAAAAATCTAGAGCAATGTAATATTCATTGTAGCACTGGAATGAAGCACTGTTAAGATACAGGTCTTGAACTTCAGCCAAAATTGACCAGCAGGCAAGATTACCACACATTCACTACCAAATCAAGGCATCAGCAGAAAGGCGAAAAGCAACAATATACATTTGGGACAAACGAGTCAACAGATCAACCAATCAGCATGAAGGCAACATCAGGATCAAGGTAGCAATTAAAATCGAAATGCAACACTCAAGAATCAACACTAGTTTGTAGTACTTTCAAGCCACGAACTTTGAAGTTGAGCTCTAACGTGCGTGACAATATGTTTGATGTCCTGTATGAAGATCACAACTTCTAAAATCACACTTATGTCGCGAAATCAGATCCACACAAAGGCATTGCATGAAAATCTAGAGGTTCGAAAGATGTTAATCGCAGTCAAGAGTTTCGGATTCGAGTCCACATCGCATCTAGGGTTTCAGATTCAAGTTCGAAACTCAACTAAGACTTCGGACTGAAGTTGATTTGATGTCCAAAGATCGATTTCTCCTCAGGTTTGAGTTTGCGAAGTTCAATTCGAAGTCGAAGCAACCCAGGCTGAAACTCAGATCGCGAAATCAAATGGCTTCCAATGCGAATCAAAGGAGCCAAGTCACAATTGCGAAGATTCCAACAAACTTCGAATCGATTTGTTCTGTGATTCTGAAATCACAACGTGAACAACAACTTCGATTCGCAATTTGTGTTTGTGATACTTGAGAGGGAGATTAATGATCTGAGATTGGGCCGTGGAATCAGCCGGACGGATTGGGCCGGATGAGGTTGGGCCGAGGTACTTAGCTCCGAGATTGGGCCGTGATCTTGCTCGGTAATGGCAAAGGCCTTGTGGAACCGAGCTACCTGATTTCGTTGGCACGGAGACCAGTCAAGTAAGGGTTCCACAGCTCTCGTGTTGCTTGGTTGTAATACGCGCGCCCTCAGCCCGGCACGACCAAGGTGATCAATCTTCATCTTGGCTTCGCCGGAATGCAGTCGAGCACGGCTAGAAATGAGCCCGGTTGGAGGAGCATTACGACAAGTGCACTTGGGCTTGAAGTGCAGTATGGCCATTGGTAGCCGAGATAATGTTGCCCGGTTGCCGAGCTCCCAGTAGAGTGGGCTGGCAGTTGGGTTAGGTGATGCTCAGCGAGACTTAGGCTGACAAATGGGATGGCCGAGCCACGTGGCGAGAGATCACTGGGAGTAGATTTGGGGCGCAGAGGGTATATGAGCATGTCTGCGCCCCCCATACGCGACAGATGAACATTTGGTGAGGGATACACTGAACACTCAACTCTCTCCCTTCTCTCTATCTATCCCCTGGTGTGTGTTCTAACTTTAGCGTCGGAGGGGTTTTCCGGCCACACACCGCCGGGTAGTTCACCGCCTTTGTGTACGCAGGTGATCGGATAGAAGTGGAGCTTGGAAGAAGGGAGTACGGGCTTGCCTGAATATTTGCTCCCCGTACAATTGGCGCCATCTGTGGGAAGTTTGCAGATAAAACCTTGTCTTCCAGGCTCATCCGACCGCTTTTTATGGCGAACAACGAAGAGATTCCGCTGTCCGCCATCGATGGAGTCACTCCGGAGTCAGGCAGACGGAGAGAGGGACACCCCACTATTGCCCCGATGGGGGACTTGGAGACATTCCCAGGAGGACAGTCGGGAGACGCGCGGGATAAGTGCGGAAGAAGTCATGGTCATTCACAGAGTCCAGACGGTCACCGGCGAAGGAGAGACTCACACGCCAGACGTCTGGAAAATAAGTTGAAGGACCAGGACGCCGTCATCCGGCGAATGGCGGCGGAGATGGAGGAGCTGAAGCGGCATGTCAAAGGGAAGGGTGTAGCTGGAGTGGGAGACAACAGTGAACGCACCCAACCCCGCCGTTCAGGTAGTCAGAGTCAGCGGCACACACCGTCCATCTCTATTACCAGAAGTTACAAGGTTGGTGATTCCGATGTGCGCGCAGAGAAGTCCAGCGCGCAAGATAGCACTTACCAGCCCTCACGTCCGACGACGACGTCGAGGTACACCTATTCCGCTCGATCAGAAGATTTGCGGGCAGTCTTGGAGGAACGGGCTCGTCGGCGGGAGGCACAGAGGATACTGGCTTTCCAGCAGTTATCCTACGGGGTTCACGCCAGCGAGGAGGTCGGAATGCCTCCACCCCGCCTAGCGGCGCCACTCCTTGTGGATTCCGACTTGGCAAGGTTGAGCGCCACCCCTTTCTCCCTGGAGATAGAAACAACACAGCTTTCGGCAGGCTTCCACCAACCGAAGTTCACACTTTACGACGGAAAGACTAATCCTTACATGCATATAAGCCACTTCCGACAGGTCATGGCCGGACATAGGCGGAATGATGCTCTTATGTTCCTTATCTTTCCGTCAAGTTTGGGCGAGCTGGGCTTGAAATGGTTCGAGCGGCTGCCGGAAGGGAGTATTGAGAGGTGGCATCAGTTGGCCGAAGCCTTTGTGACGCGCTTCAAAACCAACACTAAAACACCTAAGGAAGTTGATCACCTGCTGAGTGTCAAGATGGAGCCGAGCGACACATTGAAGGCATACAACTCCAGATATTGGGAGACTTTCAACGAGATCTTGGATTGCCCGGTCAACCTTGCAATCACTCAGTACAAGCGGGGCCTCCCGGTCGGACATAGACTGCGGGACTCACTTACCATGCACCAGCCGACGTCCATGGGCCAGTTGATGCAGCGCATCAATGAGCACATCCGGGTAGAGGATGATACGTCAGCATCTACCGCAAAGGCGACTCCAGTGGCAACAGACAAAAGGACAGCTGGTAAAGTGCATGCAGTTGGACAAGAGTCCAGCCGATCAAATGACCGCGATGAGGATTCGGACCGTGGCTCAAATCACAAAAACCAGGGTAGGGGACGCCGGGATGACCAGGATGACTACCCCTGGGATGATGTAGCCGACGCGAACAGAAGATTGAAGGCCAGGACGGGCATTACCACGGTCTTCAAAATTCCGATCTATCGCATACTTAGTGAAATTTGTGACGAGGAGTACGTCCGATTTCCTGCTAAGTTGGGCGACGGTCAGAAGGGCTTCAATCCGCGGTACCGCTGCACGTTTCATCGGAGCGCGGCCACCGGACAGAGGATTGTTTGCCTTTGAGGCAACACTTGGAAGAGTTAGTCGCAGTCGGACACCTGGACCTTTACATCGATGGAGGTGTTAAGGCGAATCAAGCTCCGGTTGATCCGCGGGGGCCGGATGACCATGATGCACCCCCATAAGGAGTTGTTAATGTCATTCACGGCATAGTGGAACCGGCACGGGTATGCGAGCTCCGGGGTATGATAAAGAAGGTAGAACACATGAGGGAAGTCTTGTTGGTTCAGCCTGCGATCAAGAGGGGGAAGACCGAAGAAAGAGATGTGCTCAGTTTCTCCTCAAGGGATCTAGAGCGCATTCAGACACTGCACAACGACGCCATAGTGGTGACGCTCCGCGTCAAGGAGTTCGACGTCAAACGGATCTTGATCGATTAGGGAAGCTCGGTCGAGATCATGTACTACGATGCATTCAAGCAACTTAAGCTCCGTGATACAGACTTGGCTCCGGCCACTTCGCCCTTGGTCGGTTTCAACTCACAACCAGAGTGGCCTTTGGGAAAGATTATCCTGCCGGTCAAAGCGGGATCCGTAGTCAAGCAAGTGGAGTTCTGGGTGCTGCAAGTACCCTCTACTTATAACCTGATCATTGGAAGGGGATGGCTTCACGCTATGCAAGCCGTAGTGTCGACCTACCATCAGGTGATGAGATTCCCCTCGGCTATGGGGGCAATCGAGGAGATTTGGGGAGATCAGGTCATGTCAAAGCAGTGCTTCGTGGCAGTTAATGGGAGCAGGGCTGCTAAAGGCTTCGTTCAAATGATAGAAGGACCGGAAGACCGGGAGTTCTTGACGATGTAGGCACCAAGGCAGAGGACAAAGCTGTTGAGGAATTGGTGGAGGTACGAATTGATACGGAGCAGCCGGACAAGTTCTTCCTGCTCGGCTCCAGCCTTACTGCCCAAGAAAGGACCGAAATGGTTGAGTTTTTGATGGCCAACATCGAGGTCTTCGTATGGTCGCCTTACGACATGCCGGCCTTGATCCAAGTTTTATCTGCCATCACCTCAATGTCTTCCCCGGAGCGAAGCCAGTCATTCAGCGAGCAAGGAGATCGGCGCTGCATCATGCCGAGGTAGTTGCAAAGGAAGTGAAAAACTTGCTTGAGGCACGAGCAATTCAAGAAGTACACTACCCTCGGTGGATTTCCAACACGGTAGTGGTGCCCAAGAAGAATGGGAAGTGGCGAGTTTGTGTCGATTACAAGACAGTCAACCGAGCTTGTCCGAAAGATAGCTTCCCTTTGCCCCGCATTGACCAGCTCGTGGATTTGACAGCTGGACATAATAGGCTCAGCTTCTTGGATGCCTATCGCGGCTACCATCAGATTGCCATGTATGGGCCCAACCGAGAGATCACCTCCTTCACGACTCCAAGGGGACTCTTCTGCTACCGAGTCATGCCTTTTGGTTTGAAGAACGGCGGGGCAACCTTTCAGAGGATGGTGACTAAGATGTTTTCTCCGTTGCTTGGCCGGACAATGGAGGCTTACATTGATGATATGGTGGTTAAAAGCCGGCATCAAGCAGACCACTTGTCCGACTTGGCCGAGATGTTCGCCATTCTCAAAAAGCACAAGCTGCGCTTGAATGCGTCTAAGTGCGCCTTTGGTGTGGGGTCCGGAAAATTTTTGGGATTCCTAGTCACGAATCGGGGCATCGAAGCAGACCCCACTCAGATCAGAGCCGTGCAGGAGTTGGAACAGCCCAGCTCGGCTAAGGACGTGCAGGATCTGGCCGGAATGGCCGCCCCGCTTAATCGATTTATAAGTCGGTCATCAGATCGCTGCCGCCCTTTCTTTCAGGCATTAAAATCAAAGTTCTCATGGGATGAAGAGTGTGACCGGGCTTTGGCCGAGCTCAAGGAATATCTGTCTTCTCCACCACTACTGGTTACACCGAAGCTAGGCAAGGAACTCTATCTTTACCTTGCCGTCTCACAGCATGCAGTCAGTGCGGTGCTAGTCAGAGCTGAAGGAATTAAGCACCTCCCAATCTTCTACGTCAGTAAAACCTTGCTGCCGGCAGAGTTGAGATACTTGCCGTTGGAAAAGCTTGCGTTGGCATTGATGATGGCTTCAAGGAAGTTGGCGCACTATTTCCACGCCCATACCATCATCGTACTGACGGAGTTTCCCCTTAAGGCCTTGTTTGAACGGGCAGACTTCTCTGGCCGAATTCTCAAGTGGGCGGTCGAATTGGGTCAATTTGATGTTAAGTTCCAGCCGCGCACTGCTATAAAAGCCCAGACCTTGGCCGATTTCGTTGCGAAATTCTCATCTGGAACTCATCCAGTGTGCCCGGTCGACATTGCCGCGGCAGATGACGAGGTGAACGCAAGCACCGAGACACAACAACTTGGTGGAGTTGGCGACGCGGAATTTGCGCGCCTCTCCGGGACACCCTCAGTTTGTACAAATCCACCACCCGGTGATGTGATGACGGAATTGGGTATCACCGACCAACCTGCTCTGTCCGGTACCGCATCACAAATAGGGGAAAAAGTGGAAACACTCAGCACGGAGCCTGCGGCCGGCATAATACCGCAGCCTGGAGATTCGCCTACGGACTTGAGCATTGTAGATCAACTTGCTGAGTCCGGTGCCGAATCACCAAGGGGGGCTGAAGTGGAACCAGACAGCACAGAACGTGTAGCCGAACAGCCGAACAACCGTGATCTCATCGACCTTCGAAACTCTCAGGACCCTTCAGAATGTTGGAAACTTTTTGTGGGGGAGATGTGGAAACTTTTCGTTGATGGAGTGTCGAACCGTCACGGCGCCGGGTTAGGTATCGTTCTTATCTCGCCGGATGGCCTAACTATTGAACATTCTATCACTCTTGGCTTCCCAGCCTCCAACAACGAGGCTGAGTACGAGGCACTTCTGGCCGGACTCTAGAGCGCTCTTCAGATGAAGGCTTCCGAGCTAATGGTGTACAGTGATTCCCAGCTTGTGGTTAACCAAGTTGCTGGGATTTATTGAGCAAAGGATGAGAGAATGGCAAAGTACCAAGCTCTGTCCAAGGAACACATCAAGCAATTTCAGGCAATCAGAGTTCAACAGATTGGCCGTGAAGAAAATGGCCGAGCAGATGAGCTGGCTGGCCTTGCTTCAATGGTTGATAGTACATCTCCTAACCCCCTGTTGATTGATTCCTTCCACGGCCAAGCATTGAGGAAGCCGGGCAGACGGATATGCTCTGCGCCGCGCTAGGTCCTTCCTGGATGGATCCAATAATCCTGTTTCTCAAAGACCGGACTCTGCCAGCCGACAAGAAAGAAGCGCACAAAGTCCGGGTGAAGTCAGAGCGGTTTTGGCTCTCTCCATCTGGAGCATTGTATAAAAAGTCCTTCACCGGTCCTTATCTGAAGTGCGTGCACCCGAGTAGCGTGGAGGCCTTCTTGTACGAAATTCACGAAGGCATCTGTGGCAGTCATATAGGATGCAGGTCCCTGGCCTACCGAGCTATATCGCAGGGCTACTGGTGGCCGTGCATGCAGGCCGACGCACAAATATGTTCGCAAGTGTGAAAAGTGCCAGAAATTCACCCATCAGATCCACCAGCCGGCCAGAGAACTTCTTCCCCTCACCAGTCCTTGGCCCTTTGCGATGTGGGGATTAGATATAGTCGGGCCGCTACCAACAGCACCAAGCAACCAGAAGTTCTTCATCGCGCCACAGATTACTTCACCAAATGGGTTGAAGCTGAGCCCATGGCAACAATCAAGGAGAAAGACGTGAAGCGGTTTGTCTGGCAAAATGTGGTCACGCGGTTTGGCGTCCCCAAGATTTTGATCTCTAACAACGGCACCCAGTTTGACAGGCGCCTATTCAGAGGGTTTTGTGAAGATCTAAAGATTGAATCTACAACTCTACCCCGGCTTACCCGCAGTCCAACGGTCAGCCGAGGCATCAAACAAGACCATCCTGGATGGTTGAAGAAACGACTGGAGAAGGTAAAGGGAAAATGGGCTGAGGAACTACCCAGCGTCCTTTGGGCATACTGAACGACCCCGCGGCGATCTACCGGGAGAAACTCCATTTGCTTTGGCTTATGGCATGTAGGCGGTCATACCTGTGGAAATTGGCATGCCCACCCTAAGAAGTGAAAGTTTTGAGCCCGAGCTGAACGCCGAGGCTATTGCCCTAGAACTAGACCTAGTGGAAGAGCGTCGGGAGAAGGCCCTCATCCACGTGGCCGCCTACCAACAAGAGCTCTCAAGGAAGTACAACAAAATAGTGCACCCCAAACCGTTCAAAGTGGGTGATTGGGTTTTGAGGAAAGTAATGGGCAATACCCTGGTGCCAGGGGAAGGCAAACTAGGGGCAAATTGGGAAGGACCCTACAAGATAACCGGTCTGGCGGGCAAGGGGGCATACCACTTGGAGGATCTGGATGGTAGAGGAATACCCCGGCCATGGAATGCGGCCAACCTCAAACTGTATTATTTCTAGCTTTTGTTTTCTTTTTGTGCAAAGGAATTTTTTGCCTTACACTTCAGAATGTAATTCTTTTTGTCAATATATAGAAGTGTCTCTCTACCTTTAGCATTTTGTTTATTGCTTTTTAAATACTCAACCAAGATGGTTTATTCCGGTTGGAAGAGTTGATGACTTGTTCAACTTAGAGTACTCAACCGAGATGGTTTATTCCGGTTGGAAGAGTTGATGACTTGTTCAACTTAGGATACTCAACCAAGATGGTTTATTCCAGTTGGAAGAGTTGATGACTTGTTCAACTTAGGATTACCAACTGAGATGATTTACTCCGGTTGGAAGAATTGATGACTTGTTCAACTTAGGATACTCAACCGAGATGTTTATTCCGGTTGGAAGATTGATGACTTGTTCAACTTAGGATTACCAACCAAGATGATTTACTCCGGTTGGAAGAGTTGATGTCTTGTTCAACTTTGAGGAATCCTACCGAGATGATTTACTCCGGTTGGAGGAGTTGATGACTTGTTCAACTTAGGATTCCCAACCGAGATGATTTACTCCGGTTGGAAGAGTTGATGACTTGTTCAACTTTGAAGATTCCCGACCGAGATGGATCATTCCGGTTGGATGAGGTGATGATTTGTTCAACCTAGTTATTCCCAACCGAGATGGTTATTCCGGTTGAAGAAGCTGGTGATTTGTTCAACTTAGCTGCTCCAACCGAGATGGTTATTTTGGTTGAAGAAGTGGGTTTTTTGTTCAATTTTGCTGATTACACCGAGATGTGGATTCCGGTCAAGCCAGTTGGTGATTTGTTCAACTTTGTGATTTAAACCGAGATGTTTTGCTGAAGATAGAGTTGGAAAATAAAAACCGTGCAAACAGTTGATGAAATCAGAGCTTTTCATTGATAAAAAGTAGTTACAAGAGATGGGGAACTTAGCCCTGTTACATTTGCAGACAACAAAAAAAAGAGAAAACACAAAACTAAGCTAAGGGGGAGAGGTCTGGGAATTCCTCTTCAGCTTCCAAGTTGACCGTAGCTGTCTGGTCCTGGACGCCGGTCCCAGTCTGGTCGGGCTGCTCATGCTCGGTTTGGTCCTCTCCCTCAGCATCTGTCTCGGCCTCTTCTTCGAGACTTTCCTCGGCCTCAGCCTGCAACGCGCTGAAGACGTCGTTGGCATACGGCATGAGATAGGTCGGTAGGAAGGCAGGAGGCGAAGCGGCAAACACGTCAGTGTCTGGACCTTGACCGAGATGTTCGCAGGCAGCCTTCCAGCTGGCTTTGAAGTAAATGTCCTGTGTCGCGAAGACCTGCTTCTTATAGTTATCCTCGGCTTCGTTGAAGCCGGCATTGTTAGCATCTCGACAGTCCTTCTTTCGCAACTTTTTCAGTGCATCAAGCTCGGCCTGGAGCTCGTCCCTCTTCTTCTTGGCCTCGCCAAGCTGACCGAGCAACCTGTGGTTGTCAGCATTGGCGATTTCAAGCGAGGACTTCACTCGGCCGAGCTCGGTTTGGAGGCTTTGGACTTGGCTGGCGGTGTCGCTCGCCTTTTGTCGAAGTCTGTGGATGCGCTCCATGACCAGGTGCTGCTTTTGGATGGCCTGCAAAAGAGAATTTGATCAAAGAAGAAACCGTGCAAACACTTGTGAAAATTTAAGTAGAAGATTGAGATTCTTACCCTGGTCATGGACTTCATGGCTGATTTCACCAACTGGGTGTCGGACGTGGTCCCTGCCGACCACGTCGCTCGGCAGCAGGAGAGCTTTGGAAAGGTCGAAGGCGAGCAAGTGCTCCTTGTCGCCCTTGACGGAAGCATTAGCCGGGATTTCTTTGCCCCGGTGCTTCAGCTGCGGCCGCCATGCTGGAATGGGGTCGACCGTGTCAGCGGGTTGCTCAATTGTTAGCTCGGCAACTAGCTCGGCAGATGGATCTGCGCGAGTCTTTTGCCAGCACGGCGGGTTCCTGTCTGGTTTGCCCGGCGGCTGGAGATGCCAAGGCAACAACGGGGCCGCTGGATTGGCCGGCAGCTGGGGAACGTGTGACTATGCTCGGTATCTCGGCTGGGGTTGCTGTGAGCAAGTTTTTGATTCGGCTCCGTTTGGCCATCTCTTGTTCTTCTGTCAGCCGGATTAGTGGAACGTCTGGCAAAGTTGGGTCTGGAGGAGGTGACGGAGCACGGAGAAAGTCTGTTACTTTACTCCGGCGTGGAGCTGAATATCTGTAAGTCGGAGTGTAACCGAGCAACTCGTTGCAGTCCCGGTTTCTGTAGCGGAGCACGGTTCTGATGGCTTCAACGTTGGGATATTGGTAATTAGCCTGCAAGGCTTGAATTGCTACAAAAGAAAAAGAAAAATGGTTAAGTACAGAGTAATGAAGGAAGCCAATTGACCGAGCAAGGTAGCACGGCTTACATGTGGAACCGAAGTTCTTGCTTATGAACCAGCCGGTACCTCGGTTGTTTCATAATTGCCTGACACCCAGAAGAAATCATCATCGTGCAAGTCCTTATCTAGTGTGCGGTCACTATTTTTTCTTTGCTCGGCCTTATTTTAAGGTAGTAGGCGAGGCCATCGCCGGTGTGCCCAAGTGTGTATTGCCGCAGTATCTCGGCTAAACCTAAGTTTACGCCTAGCCTGTTGTTTAGCTCATGCACACCGTTTATTATGCGGTAGGTGTTGGTTGACACTTGTGTGGGTGCTAGCCCGGTGCGGCGCAGGAACTCGGTGATCAGTGGGTTAAGCGGGAAGCGAAGGCCTCCTTCGACGATAGACAGCACGGTGAAGGGACACTGTTCTCTGCCCCAAGGCGTTGTCTCGATTTTTGCAAGTTCAAGGTGGACGTCGGTCGGGATGCCGTACTCCTCCCTGAAAGCGGCTAGAGCAGCCGGAGTATCGACCAGGAAGCGGAATTTCCCCATTTACGATCGGCCAAAGTTAGCTTGGTTGAGGGGTTTTGTAGACGTCCCCGAACGCGCCCCGGGGAGGGAGTGCGAGTCCCCCCCCCCCCGTTCCGGTTCGATATTCGGGTCACTACAGTTCAAGGACTCAAATGTCACGGTTCTTAATCTTGAACCAAAGAGTCCAAATCCGGCAAATCGTTTTTTGAGAAAAACAGATTTTTTGAAAAAGTAGTGCCAAACATGGACTGCTTTGCCAGATTACAGAGTCGCCACCTAAATATTTTAAAATGGGAAATTTAGGAAACCCTGACTCGGTGCCGAAGGCCACGTGTCCGTCATCACCAAAGTGGTCTTGGCTCGAGAGCTTGGGTACGATCGGGGAAGGTCAGCTATGATCACCCCCTTTCGCCCGGTCCGAAGACCGGCCTCTACTAACCGTGATATCCGATTTTGAAAACATTACATGTTCTTATTCCAATTATTAACCTAGAATTACTATGTTATGCGCACAGCAAACAAGTATAGACTAGATTGCCTAATTTGGAAATAAACATTGCATATCCGTTGATTTTGAAAATGCTTTGGAATTTGCTACTCGCAAGTAGGGTAAAACACGGATTTCAATGGGTTTTCCAACTCAAGCAACCCAACCTTCACCCACAGGCACTCAAACAGTTTATCTCATGTAAGCGACTAGCCGCATGGTAAGCATACTGTCATGTTAACATTCACACGCATGCGATATGCTAAAGCATAAATACTTACATTGTACTCCAAGCCAAAACAGAAACTAGTTAGTAATCATATGCATGATCCTAGTTCATGTTAAGTGGCTAATGCAACACAAGCAAAGATGCAATCTAGACAGGCTCGGCTATCCTAGACATGGCATGTGGAATGCTACAAATAACACGTATTCAATTTGGAATTGAAATACAATGCAGTTTGTATGATGTGCCGAGCTCGATGCATGTAAACAAATGCATGGATGCACGCATGCATTGCATAAGGTATGCTAAAATAAATATGCCCTAATCTACCATCATAAGCAGGTAAATAAAAGGAAAGAAAGAAGTGGGGTTGGAAGACATACACCGCACTCACCCCACTTATTACAAATTCGCCCTCACACAGAAGGGACCAAAAGAATATACAGTCCGAATAATAAATGAATTTAATTATTACAAAATTCTAATTACTTAATAAATTAAATGCAGAATAGGAAAGGCCGCGCCCCGCCTCGGGATGCGCGAATGATGCATGCTCGATTCCGACTCGCCCGGAAAACCCGCACCATAGCACTGTTGCCTCTGCTCTTGCTATCCTGCCTTTCTGAAAACTGCCAAAGTCCCAGACATGCTCCCTGAACACTGAAGATCATCATCGGCTGGGTGAAATGTCCACCGGCCGTATAAAATATCCATCGGCTAGAGATAAAGCTATCGGCTACCCATAAAGTGCCGGTCGGCACTCTATACTGCGGTCGGCACAAAATTCCTGCAGAGGAGAGTTTGACAGCAACAGCAGGCAGACAGTGCATGATATGGATTTTAGAGCAAATGTAAGCATGGTCAATGCTCCCTATCATGTGTGGGACTCAAGGAAACATGGCTCTTGGTTCTAGGGCCATCAATTGTGCACCTTGGTGCATGATAGCCTAAGGAACCAAGGTTGCACTTTAATGTCAATGCATGCAAACACACAAATGAGACCAAAACCTTATCATGTATGGATCAAAGGTCTTGGTGACCAAAAGTTGAGACAAGTTACACCACTTAAAGTGTGAACTCATCTCAACCTTTATGCTTGGCTTGACAACCCCAAGCCAAGCCATGGAATGCATGTATGCAACATACCTCAAATGAATGCAACATGAGGATTAGAATGCAAACACACCAAGTGCTTTAAACAACTATCATATTAAGCATGCAAAATGCTAGAGTGCTCAAGGTGCTAATATGATGGAAACTAGGCGAATTATGCAATAGAGTTAGAATGTGACAAAACCTCATCAATCAATCATGCAACCAACATGATGCAAGGATGCAATGATGGACTTAACTTCAATGGGGCAGCCCTCAAACCACCCCCAAAACAGTGGCAAAAACAAGCCATAAATGGTGACCAAAATGCTATATAAACATGCAAGTTCATGGGCCTAAACCTAAGGCACCAAAAGAGCATCTTACTACCACTAACACAACCACTCATGGCATGAATCTAACAACCAAAAACAGACTTTTATCATGTAAAATGACACCCAAATCCCCTCACATAGCACCCCCAAAATGCATTAAGCATACAAGCATGCATAAGGCCTATTCTAGGCACAAAAACACACCCCTTGGAGCATGAAAATAGTCACATATGTAAACATACACACATGATTTATGGACTGAAATAAGGTCACAAATGATGCCAAATCATGAGGATGATCAAGGTTGAACATGCTAGGAACCAAAATGCATAAGGCTTACAAGCCTAAAATGCAAAGCAACCATGTCAAGCACACTACACATGGCAAAATCAATGGCTTACAACTCTTGTACATGGTAATATAATGCTAATACCCTCATAGAACCAAGCTAAGATGTGCAAGAAACATGGTCTAAATGCATGACATGCTTTTAGGCATAAAAGAGCATTTCAAAGCAAGTATGAGAGGCATGCTAGAGGCCACAAATCCGACCCAAAACAGAGGTTAAACATGCTCCAAAACACTTAAAAAAACTCTGAAATCAAGCCAAATGCAAGCATGCACACATGCTACCTCATGAGCCAAAAATGGAGGCCAAAGAGGGACAAAGGGGAGAGGGGTATCCCTCCCCTATTTGAGACTTGAAACCAACTTCCTCACCACTGAAAACACACTAGTTTTCAGTGGTGAGAAGACCAAACACACCAAGTAAAAATATGCTCAAAGTAAAGGCACAAAAGAGACCAAAACAAGGCCTAAAAGAGTGAGGCTTCACTCTAATACAAAAGTGACCTTAATGAAAGTTCTTAAGCAAGGAAAAACAAGCCTTTTTTATGTTAAACACAAATCCAAAAACACAAAGCAAAAGGGGTAGAAAGTTGTTGCAAAAATGGGGAATCTAAAGTAATGTTCTTACCCTTGAAGATCCTTTGAAGAACAAAAGGTCCAGCCCTCTTTGATTGATCAAACCAGTCCAAGATCACACAAAACAAACCTCCAAGCCTCCTAATCTCGGATTAAGGTGTAGTAGTGTGTAAGAGTGCAAAAGTGAGCTAAAACTACACTTTTTGGGCCTAAAACACTCACACAAGAGGGGAGAGAGGGAGATATAGATATATATGGATGTATATCAGAGATATGTGTGTAAGCTCTGGTTTTTTAGGTCTAAAGTGGCCAACCTTGATCAAAGGGAGAGGAGGCTTGCTTATATAGACAAAATAAGGCTCTTAACTTAATGGCTAAGCAAAGAGAGGGGGGTTCAAGAGGTGCAAGAGGGTCTTGGCTTCCAAGGGAAGCTAAGACAGCTGGCCAAGCTTCTCCAAGAAGCTTGGCCAAGGGTTCAACCTTCTAGAAGGTTTATGGGGTTCAAGGGTGCAAAGGGTGCAAACCCGGGCGTGGGGAGTGGTGATAGTGCATTCCAGCTGTCACAGCTGGGATGCACCATCCCTGGGGGTGCAAAGGGGTCACACCGGCCAGCCAAAACAGTCACCGGCACAAAAAAGTGCCGGTCGGCAGAATACAGTGCCGACCGGCCAAAGGTTTTGAGAAATAAGTGCCGGTGGCCACTAGGGGGTGCCGGTGGAGGTGTGGGGCAGCCGGTGGGCTTCAGGGATGGCTAACAAGCCTCTCCCTACCCTTGAAGGCAAAAACACAAGTGTTCGGTGCCAAAACCGAACACGAAGCAGTCGAGTCAAGAGGTCCTGAGACGAGGCGCGCTGCCGAGGCCTCCGGGAACTCGAGACGAACACAATCATGGATAATCACCGGGTGTCCAGGCGGTGACGTCCAAGTCTTGAGGACGGTCAAAAATGGGGTGTCTACAGTTGCCCCTCTTTGACAGAACTCGGAAGTCATAACAATGACGGGAGTGAATGTCAAAGCCCAGAGACGACCCATTTTTGACAAGGCCGAAGACTTAGACCAACATACAAGGCAAACAAGGTATGCGCCCGAAGGCAGGGGCAAAATGCAACTAAAAATGCAAGAAGCCGAGCATAACTTATGGTCATGCAAAGGAAGCCGTAATGAAGCACACATGCGACAGTTATAAGCTAGTATACCAAACTACACTACAATGCAGAAAGGATGTAAGAGAATTATGCAATTCTCAATACGTCTCACGCGGAGGATACGATACCTGTGCGGCTCGTCCGGTTGCACCGGCCTCAAATGAGCCGTACATACAATATCGTGCCTGCAAAGAAAGCAAACTTAACAGGTACAACATCGTTAGCAATATGCACAACAATGCAGTCGAAAGTGCATGACAATGCATGCAATGTGTACAACAAGATAGTAGAATTGAACACATGTGAGTGAAGCAATGCACACGTGCACGCAATGTGTATGGAAATTGGAATTGAACACATATAGTAAAGCAGAGCACGCATACAATGCAATGTGTATAGGGAATTGTAATTGAACACATGTAGTAAAGCAAGGCACGCATACGATGCAATGTGTATAAAAGATTGTAATTGAACACATGTCAGTAAAACAATGCACGCATACAAAGCAATGTGTATATAGGAACTTGAACACATATCAGTAAAGCAATGCACGCATACAATGCAATGTGTATAGGGAATTGTAATTGAACACATGTAGTAAAGCAAGGCACGCATACGATGCAATGTGTATAAAAGATTGTAATTGAACACATGTCAGTAAAACAATGCACGCATACAAAGCAATGTGTATATAGGAACTTGAACACATATCAGTAAAGCAATGCACGCATACAATGCAATGTGTATATTAAGGAATTTGAACACATATCAGTAAAGCAAGGCACGCATACCATGCAATGTGTATATAGGAACTTGAACACATATCAGTAAAGCAATGCACGCATACAATGCAATGTGTATATTAAGGAATTTGAACACATATCAGTAAAGCAAGGCACGCATACCATGCAATGTGTATATAGGAACTTGAACACATATCAGTAAAGCAATGCACGCATACAGTGCAATGTGTATATTAAGGAATTTGAACACATATCAGTAAAGCAAGGCACGCATACCATGCAATGTGTATATAGGAACTTGAACACATATCAGTAAAGCAATGCACGCATACAATGCAATGTGTATATTAAGGAATTTGAACACATATCAGTAAAGCAAGGCACGCATACCATGCAATGTGTATATAGGAACTTGAACACATATCAGTAAAGCAAGGCACGCATACAATGCAATGTGTATATTAAGGAATTTGAACACATATCAGTAAAGCAAGGCATGCATACCATGCAATGTGTATATAGGAACTTGAACACATATCAGTAAAGCAAGGCACGCATACCATGCAATGTGTATATAGGAACTTGAACACATATCAGTAAAGCAATGCACGCATACAATGCAATGTGTATATAGGAACTTGAACACATATCAGTAAAGCAATGCACGCATACAATGCAATGTGTATATAGGAAGGAACTTGAACTCATATCAGTAAAGCAAAGCACACATACAATGCAATGAGTATAGTAAGGAATTTGAACACATGTCAGTAAAGCAAGGCACGCATACCATGCAATGTGTATAAAAAGAAACTTGAACACATATCAGTAAAGCAATGCACGCATACAATGCAATGTGTATAAAAAGAAACTTGAAATTGAACATGATAAAACATGATATTGAAATGCAACGTATTGCAACACAGTATAATTGAAACGATTTCTTTTGAAATTCACAAGATATAAAAGGATACGAGAAGGGACATCCTTCGCATGTTCCGAGCATCGCTCACAAAAGTAATGGCTTAAAATCAACTTGAAGATTCATTTGCATTCTGACAGTGCATCTTCTTGTATTGTCTTGAATAACGAAGGTGCCAAACCTCCTAATTGACCCAAACAAGGGCGCAAAAGGTACGATGATCGAAAGGGGGAGGTTACCGGTGTCAAACTCGGCACTCTGCTACCCCGCTATTCTTCTGCTTTATTTTCCTTTTTACTAGGAGTTTAAGCACATTGCACTGCCTTAGGCAGGTTTTATTTCTCGAAAGCGCGTGTTTTTGCAAAACATATGATGGGGATGAAACAACTGTTTGTTCAAAAGGTGTTATATTTGCACGTTCTATGCATCGC
>JAPPVO010002867.1:0-35982 GCA_030407325.1 Camellia japonica
CTATTCCGGATATCGAGGACGGATATACCGATGTGGCCGTAACATTGCCAGACAGATTCAAGATGCCGCAATTGACCGCTTCGATGGGTCCGGGGACCCCATGGTCCATCTTCGGCTATTCTCAGACATCCTACGGCCAATGGGCCTAACCCGACCACAAAAGCTTTCGCTGTTCGGCCGAACCCTGTCGGGTGTGGCCGCCATTTGGTACGCAAAGTTAGAGGATGAGGTAAAAAGAAGCTGGGATGAAATGGCTGAGGCCTTTGTTGCACAATACTCGTACAATATCCAGATCGAGATTACAACTCGTGATCTCGAAACAACGAGGCAGGAGCCAAAGAGACTTTCTCAGATTTTGTAACTCGATGGAGGGCGAAGGCATCGATGATGACTTTGAGGCCCACTGATAAGGACCAGATCAGGATGATTGTGCGCAATCTCCAACCAAAACTGATGCAGAAGATGATTGTACTTCCCTTCCCCACCTTCTCGAATCTACACGAGATGGGGCTACAAATCGAGGATGCGATGAAACAGGGTCTGATTGACCAGGACAGGGAGCAACCCCGGAGAACATTTAACCGCAACAATAACGCAGGCCTGAGTGGCGCTGCAACCGCAAGAGCTTCGGAGGTCAGCATGGTCGCCACCACTCCCCCTCTCCTTCCAAAGCCCATGGCAGCCACACCTTTCTCAGGTGCATCCGAAAGCAACACCCAAACCACTAAATACCAGCCCAGAGGCCAAAGAACCTTTACACCCCTCTATATGCCCCTGTCCAAAGCCCTAGGGGTATTAATTAGAAAAAAGCATTTGAAACCCCTGGAGCCGAGACCACTACCAATCCACTCCCCCCTCTCATGACCCAGCCAGATACTGCGCGTATCACCAACAGCACGGTCACCACACCGACCATTGTTTTAGATTGCGTCACGAGATCCAGGATCTTATTGACAAGCAGGTGATCACGCCTCCCGATAAACCCAACGTCACAACAAATCCTCTCCCGCCACATAACCAAGCTCCCCCTCCCAACAGAATCAACTTTATCCAAACTGGGGTCGTGCATTACGATCCTAGTATTTATATCACCCCATCCCACCTACCTAAGCCGGAGGTGCTCCTTCCCGACTGCACCGACTCTTTGTGCATGTTGGACATCTTTACAACGCAACCAGAGCCGACGGTGGTGACCATCGAAAATAGGGCAGGGCAGATTTCAGGGCAAAGTGGAGTTGTTGAGTCTAGGGTTGAACAGTCTGGGAGTTTCACCAGGGAAGCCTACGATCCGAGTGAGTACATTCTGCCAGCAGGCCAGATTAGTTCGGGTATAGAATTGTCAGAGAAGGCAGAGCTGTGTGTGATCCGGGGGGATGGGTTTGAACAAGGGGCAAATGATTTGACAGCTGTGGAGGAGGACTTTACCAACCTTCACTTTTTAGATGACCAAGAATCAGGGGGCGCGGCCGTCAACTGGTTTGATTATGAGGAATCGGCAGAGGCTACAGGGTGGTTAGATGATCAACTGGATGTTGTGGAGTTTCAACCAGAACAGAGCCCGGCAGTGGCGAAGGTATCAATTGTGGCTGGAAGGGCCGAGAGTCAGAGTACATTGCCGGAGAGCGCTGGTACGAAGAATTTCGCTCGGAACTGGGATAGTGTGAATGCGGAGAAAGCTGAACAGCAAACTGCGCTAACATAGGCAGAACAAGAAAAATTTTGGGATTCTGAGAGGATCCGAAAAGCCAAAACCCATGAAGGGATCGACAGTGCTGTGGGCACGAAGACAGAAGATGCTGCGAGCATATGGGCTGAAAGTACTGTGGGTACAATCACGCCAGAGCCAGACAGATGTTTGTTGACCACTAACGGGATGTGGTGGAAAGATGATGATTTATGTCTTGCCCACACAGACGAGGATTGGGGAAGCAATCAACCAGATGACACCTGGTATCTCGATGAGGTGGATCAAATGACAAGAAGCGGGCAGTATTTCAAGCCCCCGCACCTAGACCAGCCAGAAGCATCTGGGAAGGACAAGGAAGCTGAGAAACAGAAGGAAAAACAGCTCGAAGAGGAAGCAGTGTTGAAACAGTAAAGAAGATACAAGCAGACATCTCCATCTGGGGACTGCTTATGGCTTCACGAGTGCACAGACAGGCTGTCCTATCTGCTATAGACAAGGCCAAACTCTCTATAGATACCACACCAGAGCAGCTGGTCGGACTGGTCTTTCCGGGAGGAGGTTCCCCGACGTTATCCTTTTCAGACAAGGAACTACTGCCTGAGGGCGCGAATCATAACAAACCCCTGTACATCTCGGTGGAATGTAGAGACAAGTGGGTGCCAGTGGTTCTCGTCAACACGGGATCCGCCATAAATGTGTGTCCGTCAAGGACAGCATATGCAATCGGGTTGAAGCCCGCGGACTTCGGCCCGACTACTCAAGTGATCAGAGCCTATGATATACCAGCAGAGAGGTGATGGGGACTGTTAAAATTCAACCCAGGTTGGTCCAGGACAACACAACATTGAATTCCATGCCTTGGACGTTCCTGCAACCTTTAACCTACTCTTGGGGCGGCCATGGTTGCACTAGGCAAAAGCAGTCTCTTCCACTTTGCATCAGATGGTGAAATACCCTACGGAAAGGGAGTAGCCATTGTTTTCGGGAACTCATCAATCCATCCACCTCCGGAGGTATCTACACCGGTCCTAGAAATCAAGCACGGCATGGAGGACGTGTTTCTGTCAGGTTTTACTTTGGCTGAGGCCCGGGTGGTGCAGAATATCATGGCTGTAAATGAGGGAGTATATGTCAGCGCTCAATCTGTTTACCTCATGAACAAGCTACAACACATCCCGGGATGGATTAGGAAGAAGCGGCCGAAGGGCGTCGCAGCATGGCCGAAGTGCCACACAACCCTCATACCTTTGGATTGGGTTATCTGCCACCAAAGAGACTGGGTGAGGAAGGGAAAAGAAATGGCTGGAAGAGCCAGAGCAAAGCAGGCTGGGAAGCCTTTTGAGCTGATGCATAGGCCCATTCAGGGTACCCTAAACGGACGCTTCATCCGGGAGGGGGAGGACTTTTCGTTTTGTGGCTTCCCAGAGCCATGGTTGAACACGGAGAAGAAGCGTGTGCCAAGTTTCGAGATCTTCTTCGACCTGCAATTACCCGGGGAGGATGTTGCCGAAGAGCAGACGGACCCATCAGCTGAGGTTGAGCAGCGTAAGGCAGTGGACTCCGAGGGTACTGAAATTGAAATGGGGGTAGCGTTGGCATGTCTACTTTCTGATCCTCCGATCGATCATAAGTGCTTGGGGGATAACTTCTCGGTTTCCATGATTGGAGATGAAACGGCTACGGGCCTACAGCGACTATCTGGATGCATCTATCGCACCCTCTCTCACTTGGCAATACGAGGAGGGATTTTTGTCCAGCACACCGGGTCAGGCAGTGAGCCGGAATCTGATTCCACCGAGTCTTGTAAGTCGGAATCAGGTTCCAGCTCGACTGAGTCTGAGTCTGGTGATCCTGGGGATGATAACCCAGACACCACAGTCTTGTCCAGGTCGTCTTTTTCTTTCTCATTTGAGTCTATTGTAACCGAGGACGATTTGGATGAACTTAATGAGAATCAAGTAGCTGTGGTTTCTGAGTACTTTTCTGTGCCCTTGATTTATTGCATGAACTCAGACTTTCAAAATTTTGATGAAAACGACGAGGAAGAAATTCCTCCGGTTTTGCAACGCTTAATTGAACAAGTGCAGGAGAGATTTGTCAAACCCCTAATGGATGAAATCATTACCGTGAATGTTGGTACTGAGGAGGACCCGCGGCTGGTCCAGATCGGGTCCACATTGTCTTCGGAGGAACGCGAGCGCTTAGTCGCTTTATTAAAAGATTTCAAAGATGTTTTCGCGTGGTCCTATGAAGACATGCCTGGAATTGATCCTGAGATTGTACAGCATCGGATCCCTCTTGACCCCGAGGCCTGACCCATCAAGCAGAAACTCAGGAGGATCCGCCCGGATTGGGCTCTCAAGATTAAGGAAGAGGTCACCAAGCAAATCGACGCAGGCTTCCTGCTGGTATCTGAATATCCGACTTGGTTGGCCAACATCGTTCCGGTGCCGAAGAAAGATGGCAGGATCCGAGTATGCGTAGACTTCAGGGATTTGAACAGAGCTAGTCCGAAGGACGATTTTCCCTTGCCGCATATTGATGAGTTGGTGGATTTCACAGCAGGGCACCATTGCTTTCATTTATGGATGGCTTCTCAGGCTACAACCAGATAGTAATGGCACCAGAAGACCGGGAAAAGACTACATTCACTACCTCGTGGGGGACATACTGCTATAGAGTCATGCCGTTTGGGTGAAGAATGCTGGAGCTACTTATCAACGGCCGCGACCACAATATTACATGATATGATCCACAAGGAGGTTGAGGTGTACGTGGATGACATGATTGTCAACTCCAAAGATAAAGAGGGCCACTACACCGCCTTACAAAAGTTCTTTCAAAGGATCAGAGAGTTTCGGTTGCGGCTCAATCCTCAGAAGTGTTCATTCGGTGTTACAGTGGGAAAAATGCTAGGGTTTCTGATTACACAAAGAGGCATCGAAGTCGACCCTTCCAAAATCAAGGCCATCCTAGAAATGCCCCCACCAAGGACTGAAAAGGAGGTGCGAGGCTTTCTGGGTAAAGTGCAATTCATAAGACGGTTTATCTCAAAATTAACCTTGACTTGTGAACCACTTTTTGGTCTCCTGAAGAAAGGCAAGAAGTTCCAATGGGACGGCCGATGCCAAGCTGCATTTGAACAGATCAAGGAATACTTGCAGAACTCGCCCGTATTGTCACCGCCAGAACCGGGGAGACCGTTGATATTGTACCTGTCAGTGACTGAGACCACAATGGGCTGCATGCTCGCACAAGAATCTGAAGACAAAGTGGAGAGAGCCATCTACTATCTGAGCAAGAAGATGCTAGAATATGAGATTCGCTACACACCATTGGAGAAGGCTTGCTTAGCTTTGGTATGGGCCACCAGAAAGCTGCGGCACTACCTGTTAGCTCACTCCGTAATGTTGGTTTCACGACTCGATCCTATCAAATATCTTTTCGAGAAACCAGCACTTACGGGTAGGCTAGCTCGTTGGTTGCTTTTGCTCTCCGAATTTGATTTGAAATATGTAACACGCAAGTCGGTCAAAGGAAGAGCAGTGGCAGAATTCTTAGCCGACCATCCGGTGGAAGGGGGTGAAGCAGTCGAGTACTTATTCCCAGATGAAGCCATTTTGCACATCGACGATGAAACTTGGACGATGTACTTTGACGGAGCATCAAATCAACACGGGTATGGGATAGGGGTGTTGCTGATAGCACCCGACGATTTCCGTATCTCCCTAGCCTTCAAACTCCGATTCAAAGTCTCGAACAATGAAGCAGAATATGAGGCATGCATTGCTGGTTTGGAAGCAGCCCTAGAACTAGGGACAAGACGGTTGGACGTCATCGGGGACTCGAACCTTGTTGTGTCTCAAGCAAAAGGAGACTGGAAAGTCAAAGAAGAAAAGATGATGATGTATCACCAGACCTTGGATTTGTTAATTCCTCGATTTGAGAAGCTAAACTTTGCTCATCTACTAAGAGAGAACAACAGGTTCGCAGATTCCTTAGCAACTCTATCCTCCATGATAGACATCCCATACGGAGTCCGGATGCGTCCAGTTATCATTGACCAGAGTTTGCACCAGCCTACGAGTCGATTGCTACTATAGATGAAGTTCAGGATGAAAACCCCTGGTATCATGACATTTGGAATTTCCTGGAGAATGAAGCATATCCGCCGGGGGTGAATGCCAAGGATAAAAGGGCGATCAGAAGAATGGCCGTTCAGTTCATCATCTGTGGGGGTAAGCTGTATAAGAGAGGCCATCTGGGAATGCATAAGCTGTGTGTCGATGCCGAAGAGTCGAAACGCCTAATGGAGGCCATCCACGGAGGAGAATGTGGTGCACACATGAATGGGGTAATGCTAGCACGGAAGATCCTCAGACAGGGTTACTACTGGTCCACCATGGAGGAAGATTGTATCGGTTTCGTCCGGCGATGCCACAAGTGTCAAATTCATGCAAATCGTATGAACATCCCGCCGTCAAAGCTGTACAACATGACTTCGCCATGGCCGTTTTCAGTCTGGGGGATTGATGTGATCGGGGCTGTCACTCCAAAGGGGTCGAATGGGCATGAGTTCATCCTGGTCGCGATAGATTATTTTACAAAGTGGGTTGAGGCCCAATCTTATGCGGTGTTGAAAGCTTCACACGTTGCGAAGTTTATCAGAAACAACATCATCTGTTGCTACGGGGTCCCAAATGAGATAATTTCAGATAACGGTTTCCACTTCAAGAAAGAAGTGACAGACTTGTTGGAAAAATACAACGTGGCTTTTCATAAGTCATCCACATACCGGCCGCAGACCAATGGGGCGGTTGAGGCTGCCAACAAGAATATCAAGCACATATTGCAGAAGATGGTGGAAACCTACCGGGACTGGCCAGATAAGCTGCCGTTTGCTCTGTGGGGCTACCGGACTTCAATCAGAACTTCTACTGGGGCGACTCCGTATTCACTGGTTTATGGGATGGAGGCCGTTCTACCTATTGAGATTGAGGTACCGTCATTGCGAGTATTGGCCGAGTGTCAAGTAGCCGAGGCAGATTGGCAGCAGAGCAGATTTGAGAACTCATGCTCTTCGATGAGAGAAGACTGAAAGCACTGTACCACATTCAAGGCTATCAACGCAGAATTGCCCGGCTTTTTAACAAAAAAGTCAACCAGGAAGGATTAAAGAAGGAGATTTGGTACTCAAGGACAACCGAGCTCCTATCCACGACCCTAGGGGCAAGTTCAGATCTAATTGGACTGGTCCCTACATCATCAAGTCTATCTGGTCAGGTGGAGCTGTGGTTCTAATGGATCTGGATGGCTTAGAGTTTTCACAATCGATTAATATGGACAAGTTGAAGAAATACTACCCTTGAGAGGCTCGCTAGGCCGAAAACCCGAAAGGGCGACCTAGGCAAAACTCAGAGCACAAAAAATTTGAAATTATAAAAACTGAGCTCGCAAGGTTGAAAACCCGCAAATGGCGGCCTTGGCAAAAGTAAGAGCGTAAAAGGAGAGTGAAAATACCCGAGCGAACCTAAGCCTGAACTACGTAAGGCTTGATTCCCATCTTTGGGATACGTAGGTAACTTCATCCTGAAGCTCAGCCATAAACATTTTCCCCGATCAACTTTGTCCATTTTGATCATCTCAGTCATCCTTGTCCATCAGCATTCATCGTGATCTCCGGTGCAGTGCTTTTCAGACTAGGGGCAACTTTCCGTTGCTGAGCAGTGCCGCGGTGCTATGCAGACTAGGGGCAACTTTCTAGTTGCCGGAATCCGGGGTTGTGCATCTCAGTGACAGATCTCAGGCGTGTCCAGTTCTGATCCATATCGAAAATGGTTTTGAAAAGTTTTAATAAAAGCTGACTTTGTTCAAATTAATCTTTTTACAACTGAGACCATTTTGAACCAAAGCGGAAAATTTTCAGTACCCACAACCTTCAATTTCATTGATTTCAAAACAGAGTTCTCCTGCTCTTGCATACAAATTGAAGTTGCTTTGTTATTACATCCATAGAGAAAACTTAAAAGTACTAGTAAAAGCAATAAATCCGGGGCACGGATAAGTCAGGTGTCCCTACGCCCCCTCCCGGAACTAGTAGAAGCCTCTGATGCCAAGCTAGGCCCAGTCTGTGCCTCCTCATTGAGCCAGTCCCAGCACTCGTCAGACAAAGTACAACTGAAAGTGAGAGCGGGGGCCAGGAGCTCTCTAGTCCTCCAGGCTGTGGCATACCGGGCAAGCTGTGCGCCTCGGATCGGGAAAGCAGCCGGGTACTCAATCCCCTCTGGCGGGCAAGGCTGATCGTGACCAAACTGGCGCAGGAACCGGAACAGAAAGTAGAATACACAGTGGGTCAGACCAACCAACTGGATCCCGACCAGTCGGGACATGCTATAGCTCATCGCCGGGAGATTGAGCCAAGGACAACGCCAAGCAATGCGATTTGCAGACAAATTGCACATCTAGTTGAACCACCACCCCTCATCAAGGGCATCAACTAAGCGTTGGTGAAAGAAGTAGCTGCGAGCTGAATAGACTGGGCAAGAGTCCACAACCTGCAATTTATCCATCAACCATATCTGGGGAGGGATGAAAAATGAGAGAATGAAGAATAGAGAGATGTATGATGAGAAAAAAGTGAGAAAAGGGTTTTGTGAGAAACACCGAACCTGAGGGCCGAGTGATGTGAGCAATATATATGTGAGGTTGGGTGGGAAACATTACCTGCAGCAGTAGTGGACTCCCTGCAAATCTGGTCGTCTCCCGACGATAGAAAGCATCCAAGCCCATCAGCGTCTCGGCCAGTGTCATGGCGATACAGCTCTTTCCTTCTCTCAAGCCTTGAGCAACTTCAATCAGGCGAATGCTAGATCCACCAGAGCCTGAAGTGAGCAAAAAATGGGATAGCAACACAAGCAGAGGGCGTGTTGCCGAAAGCCATGCTAATAATGGTTGCCGCGGTCACCGGCATCAGAAAAGCGATGGATCAAGCCGAGAATATCCAGTTCCCCGTTGCAGATCAGAGATCGAGCATCATGCATGGTGAGCCCACACATTTCCCCTAAAGCTTGGGCATGGCCGAAGCGAAACTGAGGCAAAATCTCTTCACAGCGTTCAGATTCCATCAAAACATGCGTCACTGGGTTCCAAAACCTCGCCGCGGCATGGAGGAAGGGAAAATGCAGCGGAGTGCGGCTCAACATAAATAATGCATTCAAGCCGAAACCCCGGAAATTCAACTTTTTCGAGCCATCTAAAGAAGCCATCCAAACTGTGAGATTTTCGGCGAGAAAGGCCTCCATCTTGGGAAAAAACTAAGATGAAATGAATCAACCACGGGTTTGAGGCTTTTAAAGAGGATGAGACACTATTCAGGGACACGTGTCAAAAATTTGGTGGCTGCTAAGCAAAGTGGCCTGCTGCCACCTTTTCTAGCAGGCCGGCCACCTTTTCCCCCTCAGATACAAAAAACTGGCCGGCCGGCTTCCAAAAGTGGCCGGCCATACTCCAATATGTGTCATTTGCCCTATTTCACCCTCCAGAAGAAAGTTCCAAGCATCTCCATGCACCGGGTGTGTCGAAGGCCTCCATTTCCCTCTGGTTCAGATGTGTTCCGTCGCCCAGATCGTCCGAGATACACTTTGTTTATCGAGTTGATGTTTAAGTCTTGCTTATCGAGTTGTTGTTTTGCTTATCGAGTTGTTGCTTTGTTAGTCGAGCTGTTTTATTTATCGAGTTGTCAAGTTTTTGAGTATTTGAGTTGTAACTCTTTACTTATCAATTTTGTTTTGTTTTGCTTATCGAGTTGTAAACTTACTAAGGTTTTGTTGCTTCTTAGTAAGATAAGTTGTTTGGTTTGTTGCGTCGGTTCACTACCTGACCTGGTAAATACACAGTGCACATTTCCATTCAAATCTCATTTTTGTGCAAAATGATGCGATGCGATGCTGAAAACATAAAACACAACGCTTTTTCAAAAGTTGTTTCATTCCATCATTTTACAAACGAAGGTACAAGTTTTACAGAAAATGAAACGGTCTAATAATGTGCAAATGTGCTACAAACCACTAGCAAAAAGGTAAATAAAGCAGGGAACAACAGCATCAATTGCTCTCAAGAGCAAGAATAAGAGGCCCTCCTCATCCTCTTCTACGAAGCAGCCCCTGCACCACCATCACCATCCGAGTCGGAGCTGTCATCCTCGGGATCCCCCTCAGCCTCGCCTCCACTCCCGGAACCGAGACTGAAGCCCTCATCTCTGTCAGCAGATGTCTCTGACTGACGATCTACGGCCTCCTCCTCCTCATCCTCACCGGGCTCCCCCTCTATGATGTGTGCCCTGCGTCTGCGAGACGACCCCCCTCCCCGAGCTCCTCGGAAAGGCCTGGATGGCCTAGTCCCTCGGGAAGGCCTGGATGGCCCGACTCCTCGAAAAGGCCCAGACGGTCCACCTCCCCAAGAAGGCCCAAGTGGCCCACCCTGTGGCTGAGCATATACTGGAGGCATCTGAAAGTAAAGAGTTTAATTTGAATACATCAGCTCAAACATGTATATCAAATGCAAATACAAAAAGACTACATAAAGAGGGTGTATGTAGATACAGTATGCAAGAGGGGTGTGTGTCAGATGTGCTCTACACAAGTAGCCTATCAGTACAGTGGAATGTTCAAGATCAGCGTGTCATCAGAAGTATGATAAATACAAGAAAACTGAACAGTACCTGGACACCCATAATGGCCAGCTGTGCCTCTCTCCGTAGGATCATCCCCTCAAATGCGGCCATCATCCCGAGCATCTCATCCACGTACTCGACAGGAGGCTGTAGATACAAATGCAAAACTATTAATAGGGGAATAAATGTCCAAGTATCCGACCGATAAATCAAAGCTAAAAAGCATACCGGTGGTGAGTCAGGATCTCTGACGTATCTGTGATCAGGCAGGGGAGGCTCTATCGGGATCGGGTAGGGAGTCCCGAATCGCCACCCGGTCAGCTCAGTCGGCATGTCCGGCCACCCAGCATGATGATAAGTCGGAGGAATCAGGGGAACCGGCTCACCCCCACCTCTAGATGTACCGGCCCTGCTGGTGGAAGGGACGTCTGTAGCCTGGGCCCGGCTCGAAGATGGTTACTAGCAGGCCTCATCACCGAAGTACGGGCTCCCGCCAGTGGAGGCATCAGGTATATGTGATGGTAAGTGGCATAATCTCCCTCCTCAAGATGCAGTAAGGCGTCAGTACCCAGCATAGCACTAGTAACCTCCCGGGGAGGGAGCCTATCAGCGGTCCACATATCAAGTGGGGGTGCTGAGGGACGGTCCTAAGAAGTATAGCCCCATACCTGACGCAAGAAGCGCTCCCCCAGAAACCAGGCCCTGCCAACTGGCCCTTCGAATAGAATCCTGTACTGGGAGGCACCCCGCCCTCCGGCAAACTGGAATCGGAGACCCTCACCTAAGGGTGCCCAGGGCTGCCATGTGATCTGCGAATAATCGATGCATAGACCAATCAGAAACCGGGAAAGTACAAGATAAATCAAAGATGAAATCAGAAAAGACTGAGAATTCTGAAATACCTCCGTCGACCGCACCGTGTCGAAATACTGCCGTAGATAAAGGAGAGACTCCCGAGGTCTTGGCCGATGCTGGCCTTCAAATACAAGTGAGTATGGGGTCATGAGGGGCCCCGCCACCACCAACTCTGGGGCCAATGTCGGGAAATACACAAAGACCCATAACTGCGGAAAACAGTGCAGAATGTAAATGCAAAGTGCTGCGGGCAAAATACAGAGTGTAGAGTGCGCCGTGTGTGCAATGTACAAGTAACGAGGAGCATAAATAAAAATCAAGAGGGCAGAAAGTACCTCCCAGGCCCTCCAATAGCTGCCAAGTAAATCCCCCCGTCCGCGGGAGGTCGCACTCATGTAGCAGTAAAGAGTAGCCAAGCCGGCCCCCCCCAATCATACCGTCTGACCTGTGATAGGTCTACCAAAGCACTCAACAGATATAGCCCAACAGTATTCCCCCTATCAGTAAAACAAAGTAGTCCGAAGAGGAACATCAGAAAACCACGGGCATATTGCGCTGCCTCTTCAGGAGTCCGGGCTCCATCTCCTCCCTCCGAAAATGGGAAGAGAACCAGGTGTATCGGACTCTGCCCGAAGATCTATCAATAGGCGGGCGAGCCCCCAGCAAATATATCCAAGCAGCCTCCCACTCGCCCATGTCCTCGTCATAAGGGATGGGCCAACCTCCCACGTCAAGGCCAGTCAGCACGGCAAAGTCAAGCGGGGTCATAGTCAAGTCCCCCATTGCAGAAAAATGGAAGGAGTTGGTGGTGTCCCACCATCTCTCCACCAAGGCTGCCAACAACGTCCTCCTGGCAGGACAGCTAGATAGTCCAGCACAGAAGGGCCCGAACCCCGCCAAGTCAACTAAATCCCGGATAGCCTCCGGGAGCTCAGCATACCAATCCCTCGCCACAGTAGAGCCGTATCCCCGCACAGTGCGAGAAGTCACCTGCATTCAGAATGAATACGTGTTTCAGCATTTTAGAATACAATAAACAGAGCTGCATGCAAATGAAATGAATGAGCTGCGTGTTCAACTCTCAATCAGTGTGTGCTGTGTGTCCACCTTCAATTCGAACCGTGTGTTCAGGAAATTAGTATTTGGGCTGCGTGTTCAACTCTCAATCAGTGTGTGCTGCGTGTTCACCTTCAATCTGGGCCGTGTGTTCAGGAAATTAGTATTTGGGCTGCGTGTTCAACTCTCAATCAGTGTGTGCTGCGTGTTCACCTTCAATCTGGGCTGTGTGTTCAGAAAATCAGTATTTGGGCTGCGTGTTCAACTCTCAATCAGTGTGTGCTGTGTGTCCCCTTCAATTCGAACCATGTGTTCAGGAAATTAGAGTTTGGGCTGCGTGTTCAACTCTCAATCAGTGTGCGCTGCGTGTTCACCTTCAATCTGGGCTGTGTATTCAGAAAATCAATATCTGGGCTGTGTGTTCAGAAAATCAGTATTTGGGCTGCGTGTTCAACTCTCAATCAGTGTGTGCTGCGTGTTCACCTTCAATCTGGGCTGTGTGTTCAGAAAATCAGTATTTGGGCTACGTGTTCAACTCTCAATCAATGTGTGATGCGTGTTCACCTTCAATCTGGGCTGTGTGTTCAGAAAATCAGTATTTAGGCTGCGTGCTCAACTCTCAATCAGTGTGTGCTGTGTGTCCACCTTCAATTCGAACCATGTGTTCAGAAAATTAGAGTTTGGGCTGCGTGTTCTATTCTCAACCAGTGTGTGTCGTGTGTTCGCAATCAAGTTATGGGTTGAGTGTTCAGAAATTCAAGCGATTGAACTGTGTGTTCAGAATGTAAACGGAATGCTATGTCATAGACTAAACATTCTGAATAAGTTGTGCACTCAAGATAAGCAGACAAACATGGCAAGGACACAGAATGCACGTAAAAAGCAGAATATGTTGCAAAAAAGGAGAAAAACGACGTAAATACCTCTCGTGCCTCGTGGGAGAGATGATACTCTGGCTCTCAAAGAAGGAGATCGCCAGACGCTCGCTCATCAAAATTGGTGAAGTGATGGAAAATAGCCCGCGGAAGAATATGCGCCGGGGGGTCATACCTCTCGGGTATGAAGGGTCCAACCCTCGGAGGCAAGCCATGATGTCGAGATCATCTCGACGCCCGAAGGACCTCCACATGAGGAAAATGACCGGCCATTTCAGAAAATCTGCAAAAGGAGCAAAAATGAGCCAAAATTGAAAAAAGTCAACTCTCAGGAAATGGAAAAGTCAACAAAAGTCAACTCCCGAGAAAATCTTCCAAAGTGGCGAAAATGAGAAAAGAAGCCTCGAAATCAAAATTTAATCGGTTCAAAGTGCTTAAAACTGAAAGATTTCGCGAAAACAACTTGCGTGGGGCGTTGGAAAACGCGTATAGAGCACAGATCTGAGAGAGAAAATGGTTTGGGGAGGTGGAGAAGTTGATTTCGGAGCTGCACTTGTGAGCACAAAGTGTTTGGGTGAGTGGATTTAAAGAAAGGAGGGTGAAAAGACAAAAAAGCCCACGGATTCGGCAAAGTGGCCAGCCGGCCACTTTTTCTGGCAGGCCGGCCATCCCCTTTGGAAAACTGGCCGGTGGCCTCCCATGGGGAAGGAAACTGGCCGGTGGTGTCCCCACATGCCCCCCAAGGTCCCTACAAATTTTGAGAAAAATTGGAGTCCCCGAGACCTGAAAAAGTACAAGAGAAGTGCACTTTCTGTCGCGAAATCGCTCCGCCGGAACTTCAGCTTCAACTTCTGACGTGTATCTCATCATTACTCATCAAAATCATGGAGAAGTATCCTTTTGAACATGTTGTAACCCTCCCGGGAGGTGAACCGGAGGTCGCGATCGAGTCGCCCTCGCCGAAACGCGCATTTCCTTGCTCGCCGTTTTGTGACGAACATGCATCCTGATTCGCGTTTGTTCTGCATTATTGTGCATCTAACTTGCATTCTCATGAACATACTTGCATTGTTATGCACGTCTCTTTGATATTACCATGCCTCTGTGTTTAAGCTTGCGTTATCACGCACACTCCTTTCTCGCATTGCGATGCACTCACCCACCGACACTGCGCTTGTCGAACTTTCGATATCGCATTGAACATATGTTGTTAGCATGTTGTGCTTGTTGAGCTTCTCTCTTTTGCAGGCACGATATTGTATGTACGGTTCATTTGAAGCTGGTGTGACCAGACGAGTCGCGCAGGTATCGTATCTTCTTCGTGTGAGACGTGACGAGAATTGAATAATTCTCCGCATTCCTAACTGCATGAAATGTAGTTGTGCTTTGCATTCTTGCTTAAAACTGTTGCATCTATTTGCGAATACTTGCTTCATTACAGCTTGCTGCACTTGCATGATCATTGAGTTACATCCGGCTTTGTGCACTTCGCTTTGCATTTTGCCCCCTGCCTGCGGGCCTGCTTGCGGGCACATCTTTCTGTTTATCTCACTTGTTTGTCTGAGTCTTCGGCCTTGTCAAAAATGGGTCGTCTCTGGGTTTTGACATTCACTCCCGTCACTTATGACTTTCGAGTTCTGTCAAAAAGGGGCAACTGTAGACACCCCATTTTTGACCGACCTTAAGACTCAGACGTCACCGATTGAGCGCTTGGTGATGTTGCATATCGTGCTGGTCCAGAGGTTTCAAAGTCTCAGCCGTGAGCCTTGCCTCCGAACTTCCGGGCTTTTCTGTACTTGACCTCGGTTTGCGAACCAGGCTTGGTTTTCTCTGTTTCTCTTCCCAAAGGGAGGGAGAGGTCTCGTAGATCATCTCTCAGTGGCCACGGGCTAAATTTCGTGGTCGTAGGCCATTTTGCCCATTTCGGAGCCCGGTTCCCGGTTTTCGGAGCCATCAGGCTGAGTGCCTCGGTTAGGGACCGCCTAACCACCTCCGTTTGCTCCGATTTTGGCATGCATCTTATTTACTCCCTTTTGAGGGACACTATGGTCCGACAGACCAACTTCGTGGTCGAACACCACTCCTGGTGCCTAATAGTCGGTTTTCGGGGCCTCGGGCTGCGCGTTTCGGCCCTCGAACCTTCATTTCGCATCGGTTTGCGTTCATTTTTGGCAAGGACCTCTGTTTCATCACCAGGAAGGTCATAGAAGGGTGGGAGGCCAGTAATTGTTTCAGTAACCAGTTATATTCCTTCATCGCCCTCCGTCGCCCGTTTTCTCTCACTTCGAAGCCAATGTTGACCACCCTTGGGCCATTTTCTTGCACCCTAAACCCCATATTTGTGATGTACACATCTGGGAGGCCACCAATATTTGGTGGCCGGCCAGTAATTGCTTTTGAACCTTTTGAACCCCTTTGAAAAGTGGGTTGTTCTCTCTCCTGGTTCACTGTTTCCAATTTTTGACCACAGGGCTGTGTTGAGCACACATGGGAGGCCACCAATCTGTGGTGGCCGACCACTAATTACACTTGGCCTTTTTAACCCCTGGCTGGCCGGCCATGGGGAGAGCCGGCCGGCCACCTGCAAATCCAATACCTGGCCGGCCAGAATCCTTACAATTGGTACATTACAAAAATACACTTTTTTCCCCCCCAGATCTTGTATCCGGGGGACCAACTTTTGGGGGGAAACTTGAATTGTTTTCCCCCCCATTTTTCCCCCTCTTTCTCCCCCTCTTTTGCCTATATAAACCAGCCTCCAGCTCTGGTTTAAGGGTTAGAAAAATTCCCTTTGAGCTCCTATATTGCATCCCCCTCTCTCCCTCACTTTAACTCTCCAAACCTCTCAAGTCCTACACCCTTTTCTACACCACCACCTAGCACCACACCACCACCTCCATTCCAGCCACTTGGAGCTGCTTTCCAGAGCTGAGGGAGCACCATTTCTTGGGCCAAGGAGCTGTCAAAGACTAGGCTACAAGGGTAAGTTCATTTCCCCTCTTTTTTGGCCTTATCTTGTACAATATCTTAGCCCTTTTTGCTTGCATATTTGGGCTCCGACCCTAACTATAAATAGGCTTATTTTGAGCCATTTTCCATGTTTGATTAAGGGCCTCTTACTATTTGAGGCCTCCTCTTTGCACTTGCTTCTTTACCTCACTTGTGTGCCTATTTCTTGTGTAGTATTTTTGGCTTATATGTAAACTGTTTTGAGGCATGTTGTAAACTGTGAAGTAGCTTATTTTGAGCCCTTCTTCAACATTGTTGAAGGGCTAATCACTGTTTAGGGCCTCCTTTTATCACTTGCCTTTGTATCCCTCTTTTGGCCCCATTTTTGCATGATTTGTTAGCCTCTTGTGCCTCTGTTTTTGGGCCCTGGTCCGAACGAAAAATGGCCTTATTTTGACCCCCTCTTCATGTTTTATCAAGGGTCTTTTGTTGTTTGAGGCTTTATTTTTATACTTTGTGTTATAGCTCTCTTTTAGGCCTTATTTTGCATAGCATTTTGAGCATACTTGTATACTGTTTTGGGTCTGATAATAAACTGTAAAACATCATATTTTGGGCCCCTCTTCAACATTGTAGAAGGGCCCTTCTCTTTTTAGGGTCATCAGCTGCAACTTGCTTCATTATCTCACTTTCGGGGCCATTTTTGCATGCTAGCTTAGCCCCATTTGTGTTCACTTTTTGGCCTTGATTTAAACTGTAAATATACATTTTTTGGGACTTCCTTGCTTCTGTCTTCATGCTTCATGTTCAAATAATGCATGCTTTGTATAGCTATAAGTCATTCCATGTGCCTAATTTTGGATTTCAGGTTTCATTTCATGCATCGGGTGCACTTTTGCCATGTTTCGGGGCTGTTTTGCATCAATTTTTGCTACTGAAATTTGCATGCTAGTATGCCATATTCTATGCTTTTCCATGTCTTCTTAGAGTGACATTTCGTGCCTTAGGGTCGGTCCTCGGTTTGCGTGCACGTGCGCACGCATTTCGAGTGTCTCATTTTCATCTAATGGCCTCCTATGTGAGTGTGGCTGAGGTCCTCTCGTGTTGGTATAAGTCCATTATGCATTGTGTATGTCATTTCATTCCATAGCATTGTGTATGCTAGGTTGTATGTTAGCGCATTGTGTATGCCATGTTACCTCGTGCATTGCGTATGCCATTTCATTTCATAGCATTGTGCATGCTAGGTTGTATGTCAGTTGCATTCATGCATGTCATATTGCATTGTGTTTGGGATGCGAGTTAGCCCGAGCACGGGAAACGAGGTACGTCCCGTACTCCGAGTGACGGAACGTGTCTCAATTCCCCAGTCACCGACACTCCGGATTATCCATGATGGAGTTAGGTCTTGTTGTGTTTTTATGTGCATTCATTTCATATTGAATTGTGTAATTCGACTCCTCGGCCATCATGCATTGAGATGCGTGATTGGTGGCACGAGGATCGAGACATGCATACATATGTGAAAATACATTGCTATGCCCCTTTCCTGCTCTCTGTTGCAGCAAATCAAGAATTAGCAGCTTTTCGGAACTTGGCGCGCTTTCCAAGAATAATTGCAAAACAGAGGCTAATTGGGCCATCCCAGTGGATTTTCGTGCAAAGGCAACCCAAACATACATCATTCATCAGAGTCGAGGCAGTCCCTGGCTTGCATACCAGTTTATAGCTTTCCTAGAATAATTTATAAATTAATTAGGATTTTTTGTATTTATTCGGGACTGTATTATTTATTCATTTGGGACTGTATATTATTTGGACCCTCTGCGCAAGGGCAATGTTGTAATAAGTGTGCGTAAGTGTGATGTATGTCTTCCAACCCCACGTCTTTCTCCCTTTTATTTACCTGCTTATGATGGTTAGATTAAGGCATGTTTCAATTAGCATACAGTATGATAGCATGTTTGCATTCATTCATCTGTTTTGCATGCACCGGGTTCGGCGCATCATACTAACTGCATTTGTATTTCAATTCCAAGTTGAATACATGTTAGCTGTAGCATTCCATATGCCATGTTTAGAATAGCCGAGCCTGCTATAGTTTGCATTTTTGCATGTGTTGCATTAGGCATTTCTGTATACTTAGGATCATGCATGATTTCTAATGTAGTTTCTGTTTTGGCTTGGAGTACTCGGTGAGTTTTCATGCTTTAGCATCCTTGCATGCGTGTGAGTGACTGCCATGAATAGCATGCTTACAATGAGGCTAACTGCTTATGTGATATAACTACTTGAATGCCTGTGGGTGAAGGTTGGGTTATTTGGATTGGAACAATTCATCAAATGTTTGTTTTAAGCCCACTAGATAGTGGCAAAATCATGTTTTCTAAGCCCACCCGATGGTGGTAAATCCACGTCTTAGCCTACCTGCAGGTAGCACCATCAAACCATTTTTAAACAAACAAACATGAAATGTTTTGTTCCAATTCAGGCGACTCGGTCTATACTTGTATGCTGTGCGCATCACATAGTAACCTAGGCTAATAACCGGAATAAGAATGCATAAGGTTTTCAAAACTTGATATCATGGTTAGTAGAGGCCGATCTTTGATCGGGCGAGCGGGGGTGCTCACGAAGTGACCTTCCCCAATCGTACCCAAGTTCCCGAGCCGAGGCAACTTTGGTGATGACGGACACGTGGCCTTAGGCAAACGAGTCAGGGTTTCCTAAATTTCCCAAAAATAAAATATTTAGGTGGCGACTCTGTATCTGGCAAAGCAGTCCATGTTTGGCACTTCTTTCAAGAATCTGTTTCTCAAAACGATTTGCCGGATTTGGACTCTTTGGTTCAAGATTTAGAACCGTGACACAAAATCGAGTCCGAGCTGTAGCGAGGTCCCCCCCGCGGGCCTATCTACAATAGGCCTCCCTCGCTTGAGCGAAGGAAAGCTCGCTCGAGCCAAGAATCAAAACCATCAGGTCAAAAAGAGATGCAGACGTAAGCTCGAGCACAGGACTCCTCGCTCGAGCCACCAGACACAAAAACTCAACTCTCGCTCAAGCGAAGGAACCCTGGCTCGAGCGAAGGATCTAAAACAAAGAGCTCGCTCGAGCGACAAAGTGCTCGCTCGAGCGAAGACATCAAAATCTGGGCAGCAACCACTTGCTCCCAATCACATCCAACCTGTAACAAACCTGCCCAACACATCCTATAACTCATAAATAAGGAATTAAAGGATGACAACAAGATATATACAACAACCAACATCCACAGAACCAAGTCCGGATTACACTAATCAAATGTAGAAAGACCGGGATCGCTATAATTTCCCCCCCTTAAAGAATTTCGTCCCCGAAATTAGGCACAAGTTTTCAAAAATAAGTTTTTCTCAGTTCTCAACAATGTTACATTTCAAAATTTCATAACTTGACCCATTACCGGTCATTCCATCTCTATTCAAGAGGTATTTTACAATATATATACAATATGCATTTTCAACACGCATTCCTTCCAAATCCAACAATGTTCCAATATACGTTGTTCACAATTTCATATCATATTAAATGTTCATGATATATCTCCATTTCTACAACAAGGCAAGTTCTACAATACTTCCATAAACCGAAACATATACAATGTTTTACAACTTAAGACACATTCAATGCTCTTAAAGTTTAATAACACAATAAAATATACAACATAAACTCAAACATCCACAAATAGGTCCGGATATTTCTCTCGGACCTCCAACTCACGTTCCCAAGTGGCTTCCTCCACTCCGTGATGTTTCCACAAAACTTTCACCAAAGGAATGGTCTTGCCTCGCAAGACTTGATCCCGCCTATCCAAGACCCGAACCGGTTTCTCCTCATACGAGGCATCCTCGTCAACCTCTAAGTCGGTCCAATCCAATACATGCGATGGATCCGGCTCGTACTTCCGAAGCATACTAACATGAAACACATCATGAACTCTGGACAACTGCAGCGGTAAAGCCAATAGGTAGGCAACCTCGCCAATCCTCTCAAGGATCTTGAAAGGGCCAATAAATCGAGGGGACAACTTCCCTCTCTTACCAAATCTCATCAAACCCCGCTTGGGTGATATCTTCAGGAACACGTGATCACCCACCTCAAATGCCAAAGGCCTCCTCCTACGGTCGGTATAACATTTTTGACGACTCTGGGCTGTAACAAGCCTCCTACGGATAAACTCAACTTTCTCCGTCATTTCCCTCACCAACTTCGGGCCAACAAAGGTACATCACCCACCTCGGCCCAACAAATTGGAGACCTACAAGGTCGACTATACAAGGCCTCAAACGGTGGCATACCGATACTTGACTGAAAACTGTTGTTGTAGGCAAACTCCACCAAGGGCAAGTGCCTCTCCCACGACCCACTAAAGTCAAGAACATAACCTCGAAGCATATCCTCAAGGATCTGAATAATACGCTCGGACTGCCCGTCAGTCTGAGGATGATAAGTTGTGCTAAAGGTCAACCTAGTGCCCAAGGCACTTTGCAAACTCTGCCACAACCTCGCAGTAAAACGTGGATCTCTATCTGAGACGATCGACACTGGGACCCCGTGTAACCTCACTATGTCCCGAATATACAAGTCGGCAAGATGATCTACCGAATCTCTCAAGCGCATAGGGATAAAGTGTGCCGACTTAGTCAACCGGTTTACAACCACCCAAATAGCATCACTACCCCGCTGAGTCCTCGGAAGACCTACAACGAAGTCCATTGTGACATGCTCCCACTTCCACTCGGTAATAGGCAAGGGTTGTAGCAAACTCGCTGGCCTCTGATGCTCGGCCTTCACTTGCTGACAAGTAAGGCACTTAGACACAAAAACGGCCACATCTCTCTTCATGCCCCCCCACCAAAATTGGCGACCCAAATCACGATACATCTTAGTGTCTCCTGGATGCACCGCAAGGTGTGAATGGTGAAACTCTCGGAGTACCTCCTCTCGGCAAGACTCCGGCACAAACAATCGGTCTCGGTATCTCACACTCTGGTCGGGATACACAGACAAACCCTTCTCAACCTTCCCACTGGAGATTTTCTCTTGGAGGGATTCTACCTCAAGGTCACCCCTCTGTGTCTCTAACACTCAAGTCACAAGTGTAGGTTGCGCAACAACAGAAAACAAGGCCGCAGCCTCAACGGATTCACCCAGAAGCAAATCAAACTCACCAAGTGCACCCAACATCTCCCACTCCCGGATGGCTATACAAGCTACATCACAAATGGATTTTTTGCTAAGGGCATCGGCCACAAAATTGGCCTTTCCTGGATGATAATGCAACTCGAAGTCATAATCCTCTATAAACTCCATCCACATCCTCTGCCTTAAGTTCAAGTCTTTCTGTGTAAACAGATATTTCAGACTCTTATGATCCAAGAATACCTTGAATCTCTCTCCATAAAGGTAATGCCTTCAAATCTTCAAGGCCAAGATCACAGCTGCTAACTCTAGGTCATGTGTAGGGTAATTCCTCTCGTGTATTTTCAACTGTCGCGAGCCATAAGCTACCACTTTCCCTTCTTGCATCAACACATAACCCAAACCCTCTCGTGAGGCATCACAATAAACAGCATAACCCAAATCTCTCTCCGGAATAATCAACACTGGAGCGGTAGTAAGTCTAACTTTCAACTCTTGGAACGACTTTTCACAAGTCTCACTCCATACAAATTTGACCCCTTTCCATGTCAACCTAGTCAACGGTGAAGCTAGCCTGGAGAAATCCTTCACAAACCGGCGGTAATACCCAGCTAATCCTAGAAAACTGCGGATCTCAAAAACACTCTTAGGCTGTGCCCAATCCTGCACTGCCTCAATCTTGGATGTATCAATAGACACCCCTTCTCCGGAGACTACATGGCCTAAGAACTTGACTTCTCCTAGCCAGAACTCACACTTCCCAAACTTGGCATATAGCCTATGGGTTCTAAGCAACTCAAGTACCACTCTCAAGTGTTCTTCATGCTCCTCCTCAGAAGGCGAATAAACTAGGATGTCGTCCACGAAAACGACCACAAAACGATCTAAGAATTCCCGGAATATCTGGTTCATCAAGTCCATAAAGATTGCCGGTGCATTGGTGAGCCCAAAAGGCATCACCAGAAACTCATAGTGGCCATACCGCGTACGGAATGCCGTCTTCGGAATATCCTCCTCCCTAACCCTCAACTGGTGGTAACCTGATCTCAAGTCTATCTTAGAGAAACAACGGGAACCCTTCAACTGGTCAAACAAATCATCAATACGAGGCATAGGGTACTTATTCTTGACCGTAGCCCGATTCAATTTCCGGTAATCGATACAAAGTCTCAAGGCACCATCTTTCTTTTTAGCAAAGAGGGCCGGTGCTCTCCACGGCGAAACACTAGGGCGAATGAAGCCCTTATCCAGCAACTCCTAGAGCTGAATCTTCAACTCACTCAACTCGGCTGGAGCAAAACGATAAGGTGCCATAGAAATCGGCGCCGTGCCGGGCACTAGATCAATAGAGAACTCAATCTCTCGATGAGGTGGTAAACTAACAAGATCCTCGGGAAAAACATCCGAATACTCACAAACCACCCTCGGCAATACAGTCTGGGTCTCATTACACTCACTACTCATAAGGCTAGCAAGAAGACCACTAAGCTCACTTCGCCCTCGTGGATCATACACCGGTGGCAACACACTACCAACCCGATCCCCCAAGAAATGGAAACAATCCCCGCTCAAGGTACATACTGTGATCCTTTGACGGTAACAATCGATAACAGCCCGGAATGACGATAGCCAGTCCATACCCAAAATAACATCAAAACCCGACATAGGCATAACTACAAAAGGAAATGGAAGCCGGTGGTTGGCGACCTCTATATCACAGCCCCGACACCCCTGTTTCAAAATCAATTCATCCCCGACAGGTGATACAACACATATAGGAGATGCTAACTGTGCCAACTCCAACTCCAAAACAGATGCAAATGCAGCAGATATAAAGGAATGGGATGCTCCCGTATCAATCAACACATTGGCAACCAAGTTGCAAAACAAAAAGGTACCTCTCACAACAGATGGAGCCGATACAAGATCCTGCGCGGTAATAGCATACATGCGCCCAGAAGGTCTCTGATCAACCTGGTCACCCCTAGGAGCAAAAGACTGCTGCACAGACTGGGATAATGAAGCTCCCTGATTGGCCCTCGAGGCCTGAACAGACTGTGCTGGCTGAAAACTCTGCGTCTACCTCGAACCAGACGCACCAGATGTGGCACCGAACTGCGGGCAGAACCTCTTCAGGTGCCCCGCCTGACCACACTGATAACAAGACAATGGCTGACCTCTGCCCTGACCCTGGCTCTGAGGTCGAGCCGAAGATGAAGCAGCTCTCTGACCTCCTCCCCTCTGTGGGCAAGCTAGAGACTTGTGACCTAACTGGCCACATTTGTAACAGGTAATGTCTCCCTGACTGCCTCTCCCAGAACCTGCACTCGGCACTAGAAAGATAGATCTAGCAAAACCACCCTGAGACTGCTGAGGGTAGAACCCCTCTGTCTCCTGCCATCACCTTAGCCATCCTGACTCCTCTTGGAGCCCCTCAATCTCTCCTCCTCCTCATGTATCATAATCTTCATATAGGCTGCAGCATCCACAAGACGCCCATACTCTCGGGCCATAGACCCTCCAACCCTCATTTTGAGCCCGTGTCTCAATTTCTTCTCAAATTCCAGACAACGCGCGTTCCTCAGACGCCACAAGCTCAGGTGCAAACCTGGATAAACTAGTAAATGCGGCCTCAAACTCGACCACTGATGAACTCAGCTGCTTAAGCTGGTAGAACTGATCTCTCAACTTCTCCCTGACAGCGGGAGACAGAGACTTCTCCTGGAAAGCATCTACAAAGGCCTCCCAAGTGCCACCAATACAGCCCCTCATGAACTTCCACCACTGACTCGCATCTCCCTTTAGTTGGAAAGATGCCAAGGTCATCTTCAATGCCCCGTCTTCGATGCCAAGCATCTCAAACATCTTAGTTATCTGCTCCAACCACTCATCAGCCTTAAGCGGCTCCTTCGGATCCCCCAAAAACTCATCCGGATTAGACTAGAAAAATTCCCTCTTCAGAAAGGAAGGCCCTGCATCAACAACCTGAGCCTGAACTGGATTCTCAGCTCTGAGAATACCCATGGATTCCCTCAAAGCTCCTGCTATCTCGCGGGCTAAGGCACCCATAGCCTGCTGACCCACTGGCTCGGCCACATCGGCCTGGCTAACACTCTCCTACTGCGCCGGAATATCATCCGGTATAGGCACCTCCTGTCTCCTAGGCCTATCTCGCCTACCACCACGTCCTTGTCCTGACATCCTAATAAAGGTAACGAAGAACATTAGCACATTCACAAATGTGCCGAAGCTATAACACTCGCGTCCTAATGCAATGGACAACAGTAATCCACTCCACGTAAGCACTTACGAATTTCATTTCGGGATAATGACAGTCCCGAGGCGTTACTAGAGTTCCGGTTAGAAACAGCATTGATCAAGTGCTTTTCGAACAAGACTCACAGAAACCCAAGGATCCAATCAACATCCTAGAAACTAAATCCTATACCCAAATAGTCACATAAACATGTTATCAAATAAACACATAATGTCATACATAAGTCTCTAACAAGCGAGACAAACCCATTGTGGTACTAACCACTTCCCGCGTACCCAAAGTATTCGAACCCGGTACGCTCTGATACCAAGTTGTAACGCCCTAAAAAAAATACATAAAACCCCACATTCTTGACAAGCATTGATATAAGAGAAACAACACTTTTCTATTCATCAGAGTAGTCCTTACAAATGTATTACATGTTGACATCAAAAGTAAATGCCCAACGGCTTACAACTTTCCAAGTCAACACTTGGTTACACAAAAGAGAGTACTAGCCCACATCATATTAAGCCCTTGGCCTGAATTTACATGTAATAACAACAAAAGATAACAAAACAACAAAAAGAGTCTTCAACTCCCAAAACCTTCCAAGCTATGTCCTTGGAGGTGGCATATCTCCTGGACCTGAAAATGATGTCCCATATAGGGTGAGCCACAGCCCAGTAGAGATATACTAAATCAAATATAAACAATGACTAAAACAGTAGCATTTGATAGATGGTTAACACACATGAACCAATTATATCACAATACAGTTCCATGACACTTGAGTCCATGTTACATTTCCCTTTACTTTACTTATCAACTCATTTCATAAACGTGGCTCAGAGCCTGGTCAGATAATCTAAATGAGATTTACATCTCATATTAATAGTACATCCATTTCAATTGGGATAACAACTCTTATTAAACCCCTTTTTCTTCACAATAGATACACATAATTGCTGTATCAATTTCAAACAAAACACTTCCATACTTCATATATGATATACAGATTTGCTATATCAATACTTCAATAGATACACATAATTACTGTATCAATGGAGTACATTCCCTATCTCCTTCCAAACAACGTTCGGTTTAGGAGTCCATCCCCTATCTTCCCCTAAACCGTGGAGTACATCCCCTATCTCCTCCCACACAACACAATGTATATAAACACCTATCATATACAAGGTCAACCAATACATAATTTGACGTATTATTCCAACCGCCATATTCGATGACATATTGTAGACGTCCCCGAACGCCCCGGGAGGGTGCGACTCCCCCCGTTCCGTTCGCTCGCGGGTCTACTACAGTTCAAGGACTCAAATGTCACGGTTCTTAATCTTGAACCAAAGAGTCCAAATCCGGCAAGTCGTTTTGAGAAAACAGATTTTTTTGAAAAGAAGTGTCAAACATGGATTGCTTTGCCAGATATAGAGTCGCCACCTAAATATTTTATTTTTGAGAAATTTAGGAAACCCTGACTCATTTGCCTAAGGCCACGTGTCCGTCATCAACAAAGTTGCCTCGGCTCGGGAACTTGGGTACGATTGGGGAAGGTCACTTCGTGAGCACCCCCGCTCACCCGGTCAGAGACCGGCCTCTACTAACCATGATATCTATTTTTGAAAACATTGTATGTTCTTATTCCGGTTATTAGCCTAGGTTACTATGTGATGCGCACAGCATACAAGTATAGACTGAGTCGCCTGAATTGGAACAAAACATTTCATGTTTGTTTGTTTGAAAATGGTTTGATGGTGCTACCCGCAGGTAGGCTAAGACGTGGATTTGCCACCCTCGGGTGGGCTTAGAAAACAATGGTTTTGCCACTATCTAGTGGGCTTAAAACAAACATTTGATGAATTGTTCCAATCCAAATAACCCAACCTTCACCCACAGGCATTCAAGCAGTTATATCACATAAACAGTTAGCCTCATGGTAAGCATGCTATTCATGGCAGTCACTCACACGCATGCAAGGATGCTAAGGCATAAAAACTCACCGAGTACTCCAAGCCAAAACAAAAACTACATTAGAAATCATGCATGATCCTAAGTATACAGAAATGCCTAATGCAACACATGCAAAAATGCAAACTATAGCAGGCTCGGCTATTCTAAACATGGCATATGGAATGCTACAGCTAACATGTATTCAACTTGGAATTGAAATACAAATGCAGTTAGTATGATGCGCCGAGCCCGGTGCATGCAAAACAGATGAATGAATGCAAACATGCTATCATACTGTATGCTAATTGAAATATGCCCTAATCTAACCATCATAAGCAGGTAAATAAAAAGGAAGAAAGACGTGGGGTTGGAAGACATACGTCACACTCACGCACACTTATTACAATTATGCCCTCGCACAGAGGGTCCGAATAAATATACAGTCCCGAATAAAAGAATATTACAGTCCAAATAATACAGTCCAAAATGTGTACAAATTCCTAATTAATTTACAAATTAACTAAGAAAATAATAAACTGGCATGCAAGCCAGGGACTGCCTTGATTCTGATGAATGATGTATGTTTAGGCTGCCTTGCGCGGAAATCCACTGGGATGCCCCAATTAGCCTCTGTTTTGCAATTGTTCTTGGAAAGCGCGCCAAGCCTCGGAAGACTGCTGATTCTTGATTTTGTGCAACAGAGAGCAGGAAAGGGGCATAGCAATGTATTTTCACAAATGTATGCATGCCTCGATCCTCGTGCCACCAATCACGCATCTCGATGCATGATGGCTGAGGAGTCGATTTGCACAATTCAATATGGAATGAATGCACATGAAAACACAACAAAACCTAACTCCATCATGGATGATCCGGAGTGTCGGTGACTAGGGAATTGAGACACATTCCGTCACTCGAAGTACGGAACGTACCTCGTTTCCCGTGCTCGGGCTAACTCCTATCCCGAACACAATGCAATATGCATGACATGCATGAATGCAGCTAAGATACAACCTAACATGCACAATGTTATGAAATGGCATACACGGTGCACGATGCAACATGGCATACACAATGCTCTAATATACAACCTAGCATACACAATGCTATGGAATGAAATGGCATACACAATGCATAATGGACTTACACCAACACAAAGTGGACCTCAGCCACACTCACATAGGAGGCCATTAGATGAAAATGAGACACTCGAAATGCGTGCACATGTGCACGCAAACCGAGGACCGACCCTAAGGCACCGAAATGCCACTCTAACAAGATATGGCAAGACATGAAATATGGCACACTATCATGCAAATTTCAGTAGCAAAATGAGATGCAAAACAGCCCTGAAACATGGCAAAATGGTACCCGATGCATGGAACGAGTCCCGAAACATGAAATTATGCATACTGAATGACCTATAACTATGCAATGCATGCATTATTTGTACATGAAGTGTGAAGACAGAAGCAAGGCAGCCCCAAAACAAGCATGTTTACAGTTTAAATCAAGGCCAAACAGTGAACACAAAAGGGGCTAAGCTAGCATGCAAAAATGGCCCCGGGAGAGAGGTAATGAAGCAACTAACAAATACTGGCCCCAAACAGAGAAGGGCCCTTCTACAATGTTGAAGAGGGGCCCAAAATATGGCATTTTACAGTTAAGTACCAGACCCAAAACAGTGTACAAGTAGGCCTAAAATGCTATGCAAAATAAGGCCAAAAAGAGGCTTAAACACAAAGTATACAAATGATGCCTCAAACAGCCAAAGATCCTTAATGAAACATGAAGAGGGGGTCAAAATAAGGCCATTTTCAGTTTGGACCAAAGTCCAAAAACAGAAGCACAATAGGCTAATAAATCACGCAAAAAAAGGCCAAAAGAGGGGTACAATGACAAGTGGCACATGGGAGCTCCAAACAGTGATGAGCCCTTCAACAATGTTGAATAAGAGCTCAAAATAAGCAACTTCACAGTTTAATACATGCCTCAAAACAGATTATACATAGGCCAAAAATAATATGCAAGAAAATGGCATAAAGAGGGTAATGAAGCAAGTGCAAAATGGGGCCTCAAACAGTGAGAGGCCCTTAATGAAAGATGAAAAATGGCTCAAAATAAGCCTAGTTCCAGTTAGGGTCGGAGCCCAACTATGCAAGCATAAGGAGCTAAAATATAGACCAAGAAAAGAGCAAAAAGAGGGAAAATGAGACTCACCCTTGAAGACTAGTCTTTCATCAACTCTTGGCTTGAGAAAAGATGCTCCTTGCCTCTGGAAATGGCCTCCGAACTTCTGGTATGGAGTATGGGTTGGTTGGCTTGGAGATGGAGTAGAAATGGATCCAAGAATAAAGGGTTTTGGTACTTGGAATATAGAGAGAGAGAGAGATTGAATGTAGGAGGCTCCAAACAAATTTTTTTAACCCTTTTTCCAGAGCTGGAGGGTCTGTTATATAGACACAAGAGGGTGAAAAAAGAGGGGGAAAAATGGGGGGGAAATGAAATTCAAATTTCCCCCCAAAATTGGCCTAAAGGGAGATAAAGGGGGAAGTGATAGTAGGAGATCTCAAACCGACGAGAGCCCTTCAACAAAGTTGAAGAGGGGCTCAAAATAAGACACTTTGTAGTTTATGACAAGCCACGAAAATAAATACAAGTAGGCCTAAACTATCATGCAAGAAAAGGGCTAAAAGAGGGGTGAAGAAGCAAGTGGAAGTAGGAGATCTCAAACAGCAAAAGGTCCTTAATCAAACATGAAAAGGACCTCAAAATATGACTATCTCAAGTTCAGGTCGGAGCCCAAAAATGCAGATGAAGGTTCGGGAGCCAAAACACGCAGTTCGGGGCCCCGAAAGTGGCTGTTAGGTACCGAAGTGGTGTCCGACCACGAAGTCGGTCTCCCGGACCACAGTGTCCCTCAAAAGGAGGAAATAAGGTATGTGTCAAAAACCGGAGCAAACGGAGGTGGTTAAGCGGTCCCAAACCGAGGCACACGGTCAACAGCTCCGAAAAATCGGAAACCGGGCTCCAAACGAGAAAAATGGCCTACGACCACAAAGTTGGTCTCCCAGGCCACAGTGTTCCTCAAAAGGGAGGAAACAAGGTGTGCGCCAAAAACCGGAGCAAACGGAGGTAGTTAAGCGGTCCCGAACCGAGACACACGGCCGACGGCTCCGAAAACCGAAAACCGAAAACTGGGCTCCAAACGGAAAAAAAAGGCCTACGACCACAAAACGTAGCCTACGGCCACTGAGAGATGGTCTACGAGACCTCTCCCTCCCTTCGGGAAGAGAAAACAGAGAAAACAGGGCCTGGTTCGCAAACCGAGGTAAAGCACAAAAGAGTCCGGAAGTCCGGAAGCAAGGCTCGCAACCGGGACTCTGCAACCTCTGAACGAGCACGATATGCAATATCACCAAGCGCTCAATCAGTGACGTCTGAGTCTTAAGGTCGGTCAAAAATGGGGTGTCTACATTGCCCCTCTTTGACAGAACTCGGAAGTCATAATTGACGGGAGTGAATGTCAAAGCCCAGAGACGACCCATTTTTGACAAGGCCGAAGACTTGGACAAGCAGATGAAGTATAGATAAATAAATGGTTGTGCCCGCAGGCTGCCTACGTATCCCTTTGTAAGGAATCAAACCAGCGTAGTTCAGGAGGCAGGATGCAAAATGATATCCAGGAAGATTTTGATAATTGGACTTATACGCTACGCGAAGCCGGTTTGATGATTGGACTTATACGCTACGCGAAGCCAGTTTGAAAATTGGACTTACACGCTACGCGAAGCCGGTTTGAAAATTGGACTTACACGCTACGCGAAGCCGGTTTGAAGATTGGACTTAGACGCTACACGAAGCCAGTTTGAAAATTGGACTTACACGCTACGCGAAGCCGGTTTGAAAATTGGACTTACATGCTACGCAAAGCCGGTTTGAAGATTGGACTTACACGCTACGCGAAGCCGGTTTGAAGATTGGACTTATACGCTACACGAAGCCGGTTTGAAAATTGGACTTACACGCTACGTGAAGCCGGTTTGAAGATTGGACTTACACGCTACGCGAAACCGGTTTGAAAATTGGACTTACACGCTACGCGAAGCCGGTTTGAAAATTGGACTTACACGCTACGCGAAGCCGGTTTGAAGATTGGACTTATACGCTACGCGAAGCCGGTTGAAAATTGGACTTATACGCTACGCGAAGCCGGTTTGAAAATTGGACTTACACGCTACGCGAAGCCGGTTTGAAAATTGGACTTACACGCTACGCGAAGCCAGTTTGAAAATTGGACTTACACGCTACGCGAAGCCGGTTTGAAAATTGGACTTACACACTACGCGAAGCCGGTTTGAAAATTGGACTTACACGCTACGCGAAGCCGGTTTGAAAATTGGACTTACACGCTACGCGAAACCGGTTTGAAGATTGGACTTACACGCTACGCGAAGCCGGTTTGAAAATTGGACTTACACGCTACGCGAAGCCGGTTTGAAAATTGGACTTACACGCTACGCGAAGCCGGATATCACTCATGATCATGCAAAGAGAGCTGTAATGAAGCAATTTATGCAAAATAAATGCAACATTTTAAGCGAATGCTAGGCAGGCAAGTAAACTCGAACCAAACTGTACCTCATAAGAAAGGATGTAAGAAAATTATGGAATCTTCACGAACATGTGCGATAGATACACAAAGGTGAACGAAGTGTGTGATTGATGCACGAAGCGAGCGTGTGTGATAGATACACAAAACAACGTGTGATAGATACACAGTGAGCGAGCGTGATGGATACTAAAGGTGAACACAAAGTGTGATAGATGCACTTAATGAACAAGTATGATCGATATACTGAAGGTGAACACGAAGTGTGATAGATGCACTTGGTGAACAAGTATGATAGATATACTGAAGGTGAACACGAAGTGTTATAGATGCACTAAGTGAACAGAGTGTGATTGATACACTAAAGGTGAACACAAAGTGTGATAGATGCACTATGTGAACAAAGTGTGATTGATACACTAAAAGTGAACACAAAGTGTGATAGATGCACTTATGTGAACAGAGTATGATAGATATACTGAAAGTGAACACAAAGTGTGATAGATGCACTAAGCGAACAGAGTGTGATTGATACACTAAAAGTGAACACAAAGTGTGATAGATGCACTATGTGAACAGAGTATGATAGATATACTGAATGTGAACACGAAGTGTGATAGATGCACTAAGTGAACAAGTGTGATGGATACACTAAAAGTGAACACAAAGTGTGATAGATGCACTAAGTGAACAAAGTATGATTGATATACTAAATGTGAACACGAAGTGTGATAGATGCTTAGTGAAAAGTATGATGGATATACTAAAAGCGAACACGAAGTGTGATAGATGCACTTAGTGAACAAGTATGATGGATATACTGAATGTGAACACAAAGTGTGATAGATGCACTATGTGAACAGAGTGTGATTGATACACTAAAAGTGAACACGAAGTGTGATAGATGCACTTAGTGAACAGAGTATGATAGTATACTGAATGTGAACACAAAGTGTGATAGATGCACTTAGTGAACTAGTATGATAGATAACTGAATGTGAACACGAATGTGATAGATGCAACTTAGTGAACAAGTTGATGGATACACTAAAGGTGATGATGTGAATATGTGCATGATAGATACCCAAATGAGAATGTGTGTGATAGCTACACAAAATGAATGAAGTGTGATTGATACACTAAGGTAAAGAGAGTGTGATTGATTACACTAAGCGAATAAAGAAAGTGTGATAGATACACAAAGTGAGCATAGTGTGATTGATACACTAAATAAATGAAGTGTGATTGATACACTAACTGAATGAAGTGTGATTGATACACTAAAGTGAATATATGCGTGATAGATACACAAAATGATAATGTGTGTGATAGATTCACAAAACAAATGAAGTGTGATTGATACAATAATAAATGATCTCAAACGGAACTTCTTTGAATGAACCGTATATACAATATCGTGCATGACTGAGAAAGAAACTTGATAGGTACAATGCATTACAATGCATGATGCTTAAGGAAAGTGTTAATCATATTATTTAATTTTGATTATTTAATTTTGATGATGTCTAAAATATTATTTGTAACAAGTTAGATTTTTTTATTGTATATTTTATTTGACACAAAATATTATCTTTTAAAATATATTAGTTAAATAAAAATATTTTTGAAAACTTTAACTATTCACTTTTTGAAAAATTGAGGCTGATCACTATTTACTTTTTGACCAAATTAAAAATTGATTAATTATATTATTTTGACAAAAATGATGGGTTGGTTATATTATTTTGACAAAATTGATATTGACGGGTTGTCTTGTGTTGACAAAATTAATATGGAGTGGTAGAATATATTTAGTTTAAAATCTCTACAACATATACAATATTTTAAAGATGGCATACATTTTCAGATCCATCATAAATATCATTTAAAGAGATTTTTTCTGTATGTAAATATTTGATTAGAACATTATATATATATTGCAGAATACATCACGTGCGTATTAAATTTTTTACATTACATTGATTATATCATATCACACTACACTACATTGATTATATCTTATTATAATCAAACAAGAAGAAAAAGATGGAGTTATATATATATATATTATGTATATATATTATATTATAGATAAGGAGAAATTATTTGTTTGTTTGAAAGTTGTGAACTTTGTATTTTGTATTAATTGTCTACAAACGGTGGCTCCATGTTTGAAAAAATAGAAAGAAAAAATCAATCTATTTTTATCTTTTTAATTCTTATCATTTGCTGACTATTCAAAATCAGAGTGTGCTTATGTAAGCCATGACATCAAGAGTCTGCTTATGTAAGCCATGACATCAGGAGCGTGCTTTGTAAGCCATGACGTCAGGAGCGTGCTTATGTAAGCCATGACGTCAGCAAGGAGCGTCCAACGGGTATATTTTTGTGTATAAATAGAAGTGTTGTGTGTGGAGAAAAAATCAAGAACTTGAAGAGAAAATTTTCTGTGAGCTCAAATTGTATTCTGCTCTTTCACTTTCAGATCTAAGTCTAGCATTTGTTCATACACTTTCATATCTATACTCTTTGTGAGAGAATTATTGTAAAAGAGGGTTTAAATTACCCTTATTCTTATTCCTTATTTTTAGAGAGATTTTGTAAGGGTAAAGCTTTTAATTGTTGAGTGAGGCTCAATAGATAAGAGTAAGTCCTATGCCAAATCCACAAGCTTGGTGGTGTATTTATTCGATTGATAGTAAAGAAATTCTCAAGGAGGTTCCTTGGGGAGTGGACGTAGGCCGGCGTGCGTGCCGAACCACTATAAATCGCAGTGTTTGATTTTCTCTCCCTATCTCTCTTACGTTTATATTGAAATTATTATTCTGTTTTTTTTTTATTTATTAAAATTCTAAATATTGTGTTAATTTTAATACTGTTAAATTTTTAATAACCCAATTCACCCCCCTCTTGGGTTGCCTATCTGGAATAACAATTTGTATCAGAGCCTAGACTCTAGTTTCTGTGACTTAACTGTCTTAGAGTAGATCATGGTAACCCCTAGTTATTCCTTACCCGAGGGACAAGCATCTAATAGGCCACCTCTATTTAGCGGCAAAATTTTAGCTATTGGAAAACTAGGATGACCATACATATTCAATCTAATGATTATGAATGTTGGAAAATTATTTGCAATGGTCCAAAAATTCCTACCAAAACTGTAGATGGACTTAAGGTACCAAAACCTGAAGATGAGTGGGGAAATCAGATACTAGAATGGCCCAAATTAATGTCAAAGCTACAAACATGTTGTACTGCGCCTTAGATGCCAACGAGTTCAATAGAATTTCCACATGTAAAACCGCAAAAGAAATTTGGGACAAGCTTATAGTGACCCATGAGGGAACCGAACAAGTTAAAGAATCTAGAGTCAGTTTGCTAGTCCATAATTATGAACTTTTTAAAATGAAGCCTGATGAAACTATTCCTCAAATGTTTACTCATTTTACTGATATTATTAATGGTTTAACTTCTCTTGGCAAAACATATACTAATGTTGAAATTGTAAGAAAAGTGCTTAGGTCATTGCCAAAAGTTGGGAGACAAAAGTCATTGCCATTACCGAAGCCAAGGATTATCAAAGCTAAGTCTAGATGAGTTAATGGGATCTCTCTTAACTCATGAGCTCATAATGCAAGAAGAAAAGGAAGAGGAGGACAACAACAAGAAGAAAGGAATAGCCTTCAAATCCACCTCGAAACATCAAGAGGATAAGGAAGATGATTCAGATGAGGATGAAGAATGGCATTCATCACTAGAAAGTTCCAAAGGTTTTGAGAAAGAAACAAGGCGTACGAAATTTTTTCAGAAAAGACTTCAACAACAGGGATTTTCAAAGAGGAGAAAATCAAAAAAAATCTGAAGTAACCTGCTACGAATGTAACAAACCTGGACACTACAAATCAGAATGTCCAGAACTTAAGAAAAAAATTCAAGAAGGACAAGAAGAAAGCTATGATTGCAGCATGGGAGAGATAGTGATGAAAGCGACACAGAAACCGAAGTTTGCAAAAACGAGGTTGCTAACCTATGTTTAATGGCACTTGGAAATGAAAATGAGGTAAATGACGAATCCTTTACATTTGATGAATTACAATTAGCTTTTGATGAATTACATGCTGAATTTAAAAAACTTAGTTTGAAAAATAATTGTCAAAAGAAAGTAATTTCAAGTTTATCAAAAGAAATGAATCATTGACTTCCAAGATAAATGTTTTTAGAAAATGAAGCCATGAAAATGAAAAAGGAAAATGAGATTTTAACTCAAAAAGAGTCTTCAATTTCTGAAAAACATTTAGTTATATTGCAAAAGAAACGAGTCTTTAAAAAATGAGCAAACTATTTTGAAAGAAAATATTGAAGACTTGAAAACTACTCTTTCAAAGTTCACTCAAGGTAGAGAGACTTTAGATAAAATTCTTAAAAATCAAAACCGTACTTTTGGTAGAGCCGGAATTGGATATAAACCTTTTTCAAAAGTAAAAACTGCCAAAAATGGCTTTGTATATTAGGGATGGCAATTTGAAACCGGCCCGACGGGGATCCCCGATCCCGACCCCGATTTAAGCGGGTTTTCCCCGAAAAATACCCCCGCGGGGACGGGGATGGTATTTAAAACTAAATCCCCGAACAGATTCGGGCCGGGGACGGGGATCAATTCTCCAACCCCGGCCCCGGCCCGACTATTCCCCGACTGTCCCGCTGAGTAATTATAATATATATATATATATATATTATTTGTTTAGGGTTACTAACTTACTATATATATTATAATATATATATGTATTATATTATTGGTTTAGTTCCTCTCTCTCACTCACATCACACAACACTCTCAGCCTCTCTCCCTCTCTCTCTCTCTCTCTCTCTCTCTCT